>OY757190.1:49971775-50276775 GCA_963583895.1 Melanophora roralis | reverse complement strand
GTTAAAATTAAAAAGAAATATCTTAATATTTTAAGAACAAACGACTAAAGCTATAACCAGTCAACCCATACCATATTGGGGCCTAAAATACAATTTATTGTATTTTTTATTGGTAACACAATCTGCATATAATTCTAAATGTTTTTTTAAAAAAACAAAACAAAAAAGTTTAATTCATTTAAAATAATTATAATTCAATAAAAGGCAAAAAACATATTTATTAAATTAATAGTTTATGGTTTCCTGTTGAAGCAAATTTGTTAATCGCGACAGTTGCTTTAATGTTGTTTTGTGTGTGCAATATTGCTAAGCCGTTAATCCTATTATTTGTCGTAGTTGATCTCAATTATGTTTAAAAACGCCGAAGGGTGGAAAATGACATGTCGGCCGCAGCATTACTGACCGGCATTTAAACAAAAATGATGAATATTTTTCGAAAATGTGCGTAAATATCTGGGCCACATTTTGCTTAAACATTTGTTATATTTTCTGGGCGGTCTTTATAAATTTTCATTTTGGTTTACAATGCAAAATTCCAGCCTTTAATTTCGATAGCTTTTTATCAGTTTTTTAAAATTTTAATAAATCTGCAAGTTGTGAAGTTAAAAATTCTAAATCAGTAAATGTAGTAATATTCAGACAGAAAATAAGGGATGTTAAACAAATAAAGGACGTCCTTTGAGAAACGATTTTTTTTGAGACTTGTAAAACAGTAGTATACTTCGACATCTTCAAAATTATTTCTTCTTTCAAATCTAGGCTTTTCAACTAAAATTCTCATAACAATGCAAATATTTTTTTTGCCTCTTCAAAAATAGTTTTAAAATCTGTTTGGGCTTCATTTCTTTAAGTCTCAAGACACATTATTGGGGTTTTTATAAGAGATGATCCTTTTGTAAATCTATATCTTGCTTTTGAGGAATTACATTTAGTGTGACAGTAAGTATATCATTTAGAATATGCAATCCGCAAATAAATTCAAAGGTGCTCAGAGAAGTTCTTAATAAAAAGGCTTTTAAAGGCGTGTCCCTATCTTTCCACTCTGGTATCTAAACCAAACAATTGTTAAGTCTATGGGAATAGCAAAGCGTTTGTTTTGCATTTTTCGCGGTTTCTTTACTGCTTCATTTTCTGCCAACATTAAAGGACATCCGTCAGTTTCAGTCCCTACACAATTTTCAAAATCAAGGTCTACGTTTTTCAAAGCTCTTAAAACTACTGATAGTAAAGTGTTCGCATTAATTGAAACTTTGAAGTCACCAATTTCCTCAGATGCGTCGATAAGGCCAATGAATTCTTCTTTTGCTAACTTTTCTTTTACGTTCAAATACCTTAAAGCTATAGAAGTTTGGTTTTTCCTGATAAATCAGTGTTTTCCTTTAAAATATTCGAATAATATTAAGCGTCATAAATATTTTTTAGTAAAATTTCTAAAATAAAAGTATTGAAACTTTAATTTAATTCAGTTTGAATTGTTTTCGATTTATATGAATCATCTGTAGGAAAAACTTGGCAACGGTGGGTTAAAATTTTATTTTCGGCATCTATACGAAATCGCAGAAGTGAACGAAAAATACCTTCCGAGCTTGTATTTTCAGAAGTTATGAAAGGACCATAATCTCGATGTCCACGGAGGTATATTGTGCTTTTCGAGGGAAATTATGGTTTTTATAACAGACAACAAACGTTCTCGATTTTTAATTTCTTGTTGAAGTGTAGATATTTGTATTTGATTTGCCACCCCAAGACGAAAGTTTTTTTGTGTCTTCAAAAACAATTTTTCAAAAGCAACAGCATCTTTAAATATGCAATACATTTGTTCAATAAAATATATGAAATGTTTGTTTAATGGCTACCAATATTTTAATTTATTAAATCATATATAAGGTTTTAACCCCCTCCCCCCCTCCACCTCAATCCGTGCCTGGTCTAATGCTAGCGACTAATCTAATAACAAAAAAGGTATGTTTTACTCATTGAAAAACAAGTTTTTTAAAAAACAACGCATCACTTGAAAGTTTCTGCTAGTAAGAGAGAACGTATTTGATTTTACGAATAGAAGCTACAACCTTTCAAAAGCATGAGACAAAAATCGCAAAAAAAAGGAAAATGTAAAATAAATTTATCTTTAATCTATATGAAAACTTCAAACTGATCTGGCAACATAGTATTTGTTAACAAATTATATGTTCTTTTATTTTCTCTTAAATAAATTCTGTATTTTGCCCTTTTATTCTCTATTACAAACAAAAGAATCCAAAAAAGTAAACAATATTATTTATACGCAGGTCAAATGATATTTGGTAATGTCTGTCTCGTAACCAGGCACCACAGTTTCAAAGCCGGCCTCGTAGCTTTAAGGCTCCTAGCGAATTAGTTTCCGTATAATGACAAACTTATTTAGCTTCTTTTTTTTAATCGTGAAGAAAAAAACCTTAATACAATTTGCTCAAGGACAAATTTCCTTGTTGTTCACAGCACGTTTGCTGGCATTAACTCTGCCTGTCAAAAACAAATTTTTTCGCTTTTTGAGAGTTTTTTTTTTTAGAAAAAAACACAAACTGAATATAATACTCAAATATATGAAAAAAGTTAATATAGTTTAAGTGAAAACTTTTGTTTGTTGTTGGGTACCAAAAATGTTTTAAGCCGTTTTTCGTGACACAATTTTGTTTAAAGTTTCGTTCAAATTTGTAAAAAAGGAAACGCAGTAAAAACAAATATGAGTAATTTGTCTTAGTAAAAAAAGTTTTAATCCCAGAGGAAACTCTTGCGAACAAATTTGTTACGTCTTTTACGAAACAGTTGCTTATTTTAATCTCAGGCCTTTAACATTATAATTTTAAAAAAGAAGTTTTTCTGAATATATCTCGAACAAATATTAAATTTCAGTCAAACAGTTCTACAAATTTAATTAATACTGAATTTAAAAACGCCCTTTTTATTTCTCTTTTTTAAGCGTGACACATTAAGATACTTGTTTTCCTTCTTTTCATTTGTTATTTATTTAAGTCAAGTCAAATATTTACTTGTTTCTTTAAGTTAGCATTTTAATAAAGTTGTACAAAATAAAGTAAATGATTAAGCGAACGACTCTTTACTTTAAAATTATGCTGCCGCGTTATTTAATTAAGAAAGGGATTTTATTTAAAGTCTGGCCGTGAAATAACGGAAAGCAACAAAAGGTTAAAAATAAATATTAATTTAGAAACACGAGAGCAAAAGCAAAGAAGATTTTTTAATAAGACACATTTTAATGCTGCAGAAGATAAGCAAATGGCATTTGATGTATATTTGTATTTTTATTTGAAAAACAATTTTATGCTTTTTCTAAAGCAAGAACTTCTCCCTATACACACAAAAACCTCTAAAGCTTTAATAAACGTTTTACATAATGACAAGGGTATACGTCAGTTTTTCATTTGGTATTTCTACAAAAAAGTATATATTCTGGAACCTAACAGATAGTGAAGTCTAATAAGCCATGCTAATGCAAACTAACAATTAGGTGATTCACAAGGTGTCCTATTTGTCCTATTGTCATATTGTCATAAAATTTCACAATGGTTTAAAATCCTCTACTAACTATTTGACACTCGGCGCAGATGTATGTGGAGTTGTTGTGATAATTTAATAAGCATATTAAACGACGTAGTGTTTTTTAAGAGCTACTTTTGTATAAAAGACAAAAAAACCATTTTGAAATTTTATAACAATATGACGATAGGATATAATAGGACACCTTGTGAATCCCCTAATTAAGCATTCGAAATTTACAAACTAAGTAATTGATATTAGTCCAATCAGTACCAGGATAAAATTTAGGTTCTTATAAAGTAAACTCATTTAAATTGGCTTTCTAAGGGCAGTAGTATCTCTTCTTTTTGACGAGTGTGTCCAATATGTTGCAAGATGTTTCGAACGAGCAGAGTGTCCACATAGTTCAAGATTTCGTATTTTACTAGTGGAACTTGTAGATCCTTGCGGATTTTGCTGTTTTTAATATACCAAGGAGCTCCAGTTATCATTTTTAGGATTTTGTTTTGAGGGCGTTGGTCTTTTCGATGTTGGATGCGGAAGCAGTGCCCCATAATTGTGTAACGTACCACCAAATTGGTTTCAAAATTGATTTGTGGAGTAGAAGTTTACAATCAAGATGAAGCACCGAGTTTCTCCTGATTAACCAATGGATTTAAGCAGCTTTAATTTTAATTTACGTCAACTTCGCATCTATATGAGGCTTCCATGTGGGGTGGCGATCCAGGTGAATACCAAGATATTTTGTCTCGGATCGAGGAGGGGTGGTCTACGTTAAAACGAGCCATTTTTCTGAAGAATTTGATATTCTATGTCGCGAAAACTGTTAAGGCTATCAATTTTAAATGTAGGACGAAATAAATTTAAAAATATGGCAACTTTTAAAAGAAATAGGTAAATAAGAGCAAAGAGCGTCAGTCCCTATACATACTAACTATTTTAAAAAAATTTTTTGATAAATTGTATCTCATCACCCATATTTTGCTGTAGAGCAGGGGAGGGGAATCACTAGTACGATTTAGCACTTTTTATTAAATTTTTGGTACGCTATATCACGCTATATATAAGAATGCCTACATTTTGAGAAAAAAAAGTAGTTGGTAGAACAGGGGAAGCAGTGTTCCTAATAGAACCAAAAAATTATTTTGAAAACCTTGGTCTACTATATCTTGGAGACTATTACAGATATAAGGATAAAGTTTGGTTAACAATTTTAACACAAAATATTTTTTATTTCAAATTGAAAATTTGTGAAATAAAATCACGCGGATACGAAGAAACTATTTTTTTAACTAAAAATTTTATTAATTTTTCCACAAATTTTGTAGAAACAACCAAATCTTTAATTTTTTACATTAAAGTTTTATTGTTAACAATTACAAATTTAATAAATGGTTTCAAAACATTTGTTAAAAATAAAAAATTAGTTTTAATTTTTTGATAACTTTTTTATTTTTACTTGTGTTTATTTATATATATATTTGATTAATTTTATTATGTATATATTATGCTTAGTTTACTCTATCGTTGTGTTCTAAAAGATTTTTCCTTAGTTTGGACAAACGAGAGAAAAAAGGAAATCAATTTTTTAATTTTTTTTTAAAGTTGCCAAAAGAATTTGAAACTCAAAACCCCATAATTATAAAAAAAACTAAAAACTATTTTAGTGACTTTATATGCTGAAAACGCATAAGATTTTATTAAAACAAGATGAACATCACTGACAATAGCTGAAAAAAAAAAACAAATCTGTAGAAGCATATTTTTATAATAAAAAAGGAAAAAATATTTATAATTTAATGTTCATTTTTGTCTACAACTTTAATTTTGTGGAAAATATTAAATTAAAGTGTTATTTCTTTTGCAAAATGCCTCACTAGTTCTTGAATTTTAAACGTAAATGAAAATCAGCTAATTTTAATGTTCTTGTCCCAACTTACGCAAAGAAAAAGTTCGGGCGAACTTGTACAGAAAATGTAAATAAAAACTTTTACCTGGAACGCTTTTGGGTAGTAAATTTGGGTAATTTTGTATAGTTTTTGACTTTTTCATTAAGCACCTGGAACACAACTTATATATATATATTTAATTTTAGTATACATTACAATCCTTAACAACGACTTGAATCAGGTACCCAATCATTCCAAGACGTACGTTCTACCCACTGACCCAACAAGGCAATCTGTTATTCAAAGTTTTGAATTACTTTTATTTACTTACCTTCACATTATAGAATTCAATAAAATTTTAATTAAAAACTAAAATTTTTTAATTAGTGCGTTAATTGAAAATAACATTTCCGTGTAGCATTGCCTTTACAACTGGTAAAATTTGGGAAGTTTTCCATATATAAAATTTGTTCTATTTTTAACAATATTTTCGGTTTGAAAACAATTTAACTGGTTCATACGAGAAAATTCACTTTTTATTCACGAAAGTTTAAAAAAATAGCAAATTTGCAACTGCTAGGCTTTTCAGGCCGGATTTAAAAATAAAAAGGTATAAAAACAATATTTAAGTACCTTTTGTAATTCCTGAAATAATTTAGCATGGAAATACAATTTTGTTTTCCAAAACCTACCTTTGAAATATTATTACTTTTTTTGTTACTTTTTAAAAAAAGTTTTTACCGCATTATAATCTTTAGTTGCGTATACGCCTCGGGGTCCAAAAATTATACTCCTCGTAAGCTTGCACTTGAGTCGAATTTGTATTTTTTTAAGCTTTTGCTTAGGATCACTAAATTTTGTTAATATCCAGTATATTAAAAGCTTTGCCTTTACCCAGCTAAAAAAAATGTGTTTGTGATATTTTTGGTTATGCGAGCTACTTTATTCTTAACGAGAACAAAACTTAGACTGAAAAATTTTGGTCGCAATTGAATATTTAATAAATTGTATTCCTTATCTGATATTTTAAAATAAATAAAAAAATTTAATTCTGTTATCCCAAAGTTTATTCCTTTAACTTTTCTAAAATATTTTTCATTTAATATTTTATAAAACACATTTCTAAATAAATAAGACTATTTTTTTAAGCTTTAGGTCTATTTATATGTTTATTTTTTTGCAAAATTTTTTCAATATTTCGCCACTCCGTTGTGTGGCATCATCAGGAGGTTATTTCAGTTAAATATTAAAGTTGTTATTTTGGTTTTAAAATTAGCTTTTGGCTTTTCGAATAACGATTATAATATTAACAAATTTTAATATAAACTTCAAAATATTTTGTCAAAGAAAATTTACAAAAGTGTACTAAAACTAAAATATTCGAAAATTTAAAAAATGTGTTATTACAAAATTTATACTATTAAAAAATGTATCCATATACCAATATAGTTGTGAATTCAAAATGTATCCATATACCAATATAGTTGTGAATTCAAGTTCAATCTATTCTAATATAAAAAATCCTAATATTAAGAATAATAGTGTTACGAAAAAGTAATAATATTAAGTGTTATACAGAGAAACAACATATAAAAAAATAAACAAAAAACCACAATACATGCATAAAAGAGTTTTGAAGAATCTAGTTAGGACAATAGTTACAAAATTTTAATATTAGTGTGTATATTAATTTAAGCTGTTATAATATAAAAGTGTAATGTTAAGAATGCTAGTGTTACTAAAAATAACATTAAGTGTTATATACAAAAAACCAATAATACATCTATTAAAAAATGTTTAAAGAAATTAGTTTAACATTGTATGTTTAATATGTATTAATGTTGTTACAAAAGTATCAGAAGTTTGTGTAATAAAGTATAATATTTTTTTTTTTTTTTTTTTTTTTTTTTTAAATTAACTTATGAAAAAACATATACATATGTATGTATGTCAAAATTATATATATAAATCCTATCTCTTTATATAAATCCTATCTCTGTTATTTTTTATATATTAGATGTCTGTAATTCTGGGCAACATTGTCTGTGTCTGCTTTAAAATTAATTCTATGTGTTTTTGGAACGTTAATAATATTTAACATTTCTAACATGTATCTACGTTTATAATTATTTTCTTTATCCAATATTGAAACATTCTCAAAGTCTGGGTAGTGATCGAATTCCGAACAATGAGAAGATAACGCTGTTTTCTGTGAACTAGTGTCCCTATATCTCTGGTCAGATTTATGTCCAGCAATTCTTGTTTTAAGTTTATTTTTTGTAGTTCCTACATACACTTTCCTACATTCCTCCCTATCATTTCCCTTGCAAGGTATCTTATAAACTATATTCGCCATATCCAACTTTTGTATTCTATCTTTTGTTTTACTAAATAATTTACCTAAAGTATTGTAAGTCTTAAAGGCCATGCTATACTTCTCACAGTCAAACACTTTTGATCTTTTAACCCTTTCTGTCACTCCTGGTACATAAGTAAATGATTTATAAATCTTCGGTCCCCTTTCATTATTCCGACTATCTGCATTTTGGTCTGTAAATTGATTAATTAATTTAGAAATAAGTCCCCTGGGGAAACCGTTATCCCTTAAAATATTCCAAATAATCCTCTTGTTCTTCCTATGAAATTCTTTGTCACTTATTGTAAGTACCCTTCTCACCAAATTCCTTGCCGTATTTGTGATAACCTGTTTGCTATGCTTAGAATAATAATTAATTATCCTTCCAGAAGCCGTTGGTTTTTGATACCAATCTACTTTTAAGCCGTTACCTTTCCGTATAATTAGTGTATCTAAATAAGAAAGTCTTGAATTGTCTTCTTTTTCCATTGTAAACTTAATACTTGGATGAAAACTATTTAAAGTGTCTAACATATACTCACTAGAGGAATCAGAAACAATACAAAACAAATCATCCACATACTTAGTCATAATTCTTGGTTCTATTGTCATTTTCGCAATACAAGTATCCAATAATTCTTCCATAACTATATCTGCCACTATCGGAGAAGCAGGAGAGCCCATAGGAAGTCCCTTATCCTGTATATATATCTTTCCATCATATTGAAAATATCTGTTGTCCTCAATGCAAAATTTTAAAATCCTTAAAAATAGGTCCTTTTCAATATTTGTAAACTCCTTAACTTTGTCCCATTTTTCCCTTATGATATCCATAGCCACATTCACCGGAATACTCGGGAAAAGAGAAACTACATCAAATGAAACTAACCTTTCATTGTCCTGTATTTGTTTGTCTTTTATCCTATTCCTAAATTGCAAAGAGTCCTTTACATTATACCTAGACTGATCAGTAATTTTTCTAAGAATGTCTGCTATATATTTACATATACCATAACAGGGAGAATTCACATACGAGCAAATTGGCCTCAAAGGAAAATTTTCCTTATGAATCTTCGGAAGTCCATATAATCTGGGCGCTGTAGCTACATTAGTTTTTAATATGTTTTTTTCCCTAACTGTAATAATTTTCTTCTTAAAAAGTTCTTCAACTAAATCATTATTTGTCTTCTGCAATCTACTTGTCGGATCTTTATTTACTAATCTGTACTGTGTCGTATCACCTACAATATTGTCCATTCTCAAATTATAGTCCTCTTTTTTAATTGCAACAGTACTGTTTCCCTTATCTGCTTTTAAAATAAGTAAATTTTTGTTTTTCTTTAAAAACCTATCTGTTTCATCTACCTTATTTAAAATAAATTTATCCCTGTTCGTTAGTTTAACCTTATTCATATGACTATCTAAAATTACAATAAGTGACAAAGAATTTCATAGGAAGAACAAGAGGATTATTTGGAATATTTTAAGGGATAACAGTTTCCCCAGGGGACTTATTTCTAAATTAATTAATCAATTTACAGACCAAAATGCAGATAGTCGGAATAATGAAAGGGGACCGAAGATTTATAAATCATTTACTTATGTACCAGGAGTGACAGAAAGGGTTAAAAGATCAAAAGTGTTTTACTGTGAGAAGTATAGCATGGCCTTTAAGACTTACAATACTTTAGGTAAATTATTTAGTAAAACAAAAGATAGAATACAAAAGTTGGATATGGCGAATATAGTTTATAAGATACCTTGCAAGGGAAATGATAGGGAGGAATGTAGGAAAGTGTATGTAGGAACTACAAAAAATAAACTTAAAACAAGAATTGCTGGACATAAATCTGACCAGAGATATAGGGACACTAGTTCACAGAAAACAGCGTTATCTTCTCATTGTTCGGAATTCGATCACTACCCAGACTTTGAGAATGTTTCAATATTGGATAAAGAAAATAATTATAAACGTAGATACATGTTAGAAATGTTAAATATTATTAACGTTCCAAAAACACATAGAATTAATTTTAAAGCAGACACAGACAATGTTGCCCAGAATTACAGACATCTAATATGTAAAAAATAACAGAGATAGGATTTATATAAAGAGATAGGATTTATATATATAATTTTGACATACATACATATGTATATGTTTTTTCATAAGTTAATTTAAAAAAAAAAAAAAAAAAAAAAAAAAAAATATTATACTTTATTACACAAACTTCTGATACTTTTGTAACAACATTAATACATATTAAACATACAATGTTAAACTAATTTCTTTAAACATTTTTTAATAGATGTATTATTGGTTTTTTGTATATAACACTTAATGTTATTTTTAGTAACACTAGCATTCTTAACATTACACTTTTATATTATAACAGCTTAAATTAATATACACACTAATATTAAAATTTTGTAACTATTGTCCTAACTAGATTCTTCAAAACTCTTTTATGCATGTATTGTGGTTTTTTGTTTATTTTTTTATATGTTGTTTCTCTGTATAACACTTAATATTATTACTTTTTCGTAACACTATTATTCTTAATATTAGGATTTTTTATATTAGAATAGATTGAACTTGAATTCACAACTATATTGGTATATGGATACATTTTGAATTCACAACTTTATTGGTATATGGATACATTTTTTAGTATAAATTTTGTAATAACACATTTTTTAAATTTTCGAATATTTTAGTTTTAGTACACTTTTGTAAATTTTCTTTGACAAAATATTTTGAAGTTTATATTAAAATTTGTTAATATTATAATCGTTATTCGAAAAGCCAAAAGCTAATTTTAAAACCAAAATAACAACTTTAATATTTAACTGAAATAACCTCCTGATGATGCCACACAACGGAGTGGCGAAATATTGAAAAAATTTTGCAAAAAAATAAACATATAAATAGACCTAAAGCTTAAAAAAATAGTCTTATTTATTAACATTAAAAAGGTCAAAAAACTAGAAAAAATAGATAATTACACATTTCTAAATAATTTTTAAAAAGTGTAGCCTTTTTATTTTGAAACTTACTAATGATTTTCTATTTAACTCTTATGTTTGAATCTCGTTTCTTTATTTTAGTTATTTGCAAAATGTTTTCTTAAATTATTTTTAGAAAAGGATTATTTAATAGTTTCAAATTAATAATAATTTGTAAATATAATTTATTCTAAATTCTCTTCATAAAGAAAATAAAAAATAAATTTTTTCTTTGTGAATTTCTAAAACTGTCAATAATAAGGAAATTTTAAAAAGTTCATTTATAAATTTGATTTTTGTTGAAATATATTAAGCAAATTATTCTATCTACAAGAAGAATTTTTAATTATATTTCTTGGCTAGAATTTAAAGTAATTATGTTTTCTTAAAAATGCATTAAAATGAACAATAACTTTATAAAATATGTTCAATAAAATGTTTTATTTTAAAAATTATAAGAAAAAATTAAATTAAAGGAATTTTAAGCACAAATATTTTGTAGAGTAATTGGAAAGAGAAAAATTTAAATATTCCTAACTTTAAAAATGTCAATAATATATATTATACAAAGATACACACACTTCTATATTAATTTTGCTTAAAGTATTATTTGTCCGTAAAATTTTTAATTTTGATTTAAATTTATTCGCTACGTTGAACACATTTGAGCCATATTTTTGTTTTCTTAAAGCTCTGCTGCTGTCATTAGTATTTAACATTAAAAACGTTTCCATAGTTTCGGCTCTTTGTTTTTATTGTTTGAAGGGAAATTTAAAATTTCTACTTAGTTGCTAGTGATAGAACAGCTGGAGCATTTAATGGCATGTAATAATTCAACGCGTAAATACAATAGAGAAAAGTGGAATTTTTAGTTAAAATTAAGCGCAGGATATTATATTTAAAACAAATGCTTACATTTGTTAAAAATTTTAAGTGCGATTGTAATTTTATATAATTGAAGTAACGTGTGTGTGTGTGTGTGTATACATACAAAAAGTTATTGATTTGGAACAGAGATTTTAATGTATATTATTTCAAGTAAAGTTCGATAAAGTACAAAAAATTTTATAAAATGTTGTTAAGCTTTTTCGTCAGACTTTTATAAAAGAGTTTTTGGGTCTTAATTAATATTGGTCTTAAAAACATTCATTAATCAAATTCAAATCCCAGCGAATTTTAATTCACTTAGATTTTCCATTTCCACACATTCATACCTAAATATGTGTATGAGACATTCTCAGTTTGTTTATAAAAAATTAAGTCAAATTAAGGAAAGATGCATAATAAATTGAAATTAAATTGATATTATTGAATAATTTAAAACTATTGTGTGTAAAACGATATACTTTTTCTTTAAATTTGTATATCTGATTTGTAAATAATATTTTTTATAAAACTTTTCGTTAAACCAGTTTTACAGTTTTTTCTTTACCAAAAGTATTAAAATTTTAACAATCCATTCAGGTACAGAAATTTTAATTTTTGTAAAAGTAATGCTCAACACATTTTTGTTTTCGTTTTCTATTTTATAATGCTTTATTTTATATAGGGTGTGTGTGTGTGGCTGCTAACTAGATTATAATGCTGTATTTGGCTGCAGCCGTTTTAATTCACCTAAGCACCGGATAAAGTGCTCCGTCAGAATACAGAGAACAAATAATGATTTTGTTATTAATTCAATATTAGTTCTATTTTGTTCTGGTTTTTTCTTTTGTATCTATACAAAGCTTATAATTCATATAATATTTGTGTAACAACACTCCGATATATGATATATCTCTATCTAGGGCGCAGGATTGCTTACATTTGCATTTTTTTATTTTTTTTTTTTTTGTTATAATTTAGTTATTTTTTTTTTTAATTTGTTCTATTTTAGTAACGGTGTATTTTTCTTGTTTTAAATTTAAAAAAAGTAAATGCAAAATTATTAAAATTTATTTATATAATTAGTATAGTCTGTAACATTATAATAAGTACACTACAATAAATTTTTTTAGACAGCCTAATACTTGTCATGCTTACAGTAATTAATAAACCTATAATAAAGCTGAAATTAATTTTACCAACAATTTTATAACTAAAGCTTATTTGTCTTATTCATTAAAAACAAGTGCGGATAACATTCAATACATTTTTCAGGATACAAAATATTAACGCTTAATACAACTTTTTCAGTTCTGATAAATCAGTAACCAGTTTATAATTTATGATTCTAATCCTAAGCCTTTTGAAAAATTTAGCGTTACTGCAGCTTCAAAAATTAAACTTAGTAACATTCATAACACAGTTTAGTGAATCTCAACGTTTTTTAAGGTTTTGCGTTTATTTTATGAAATATTTAACTATACCTAATTTAGACCCTTAACATTTATCTGAAGTAGAAAAATTCCAATTATGTACACCAACACATGTATATCTAACCTATAAAGCATTTAGCTTACACACACTAACTTACAATCTCTGGTTATATAGCCGCCCAGTTTACATTTCCAAAATCATAAAAACTATTTTAGCGCTTATTTGGCATTTGGTTCATTTAATTTGATGGCTGACAAGCAAATACTACATCTCATATACAGCAAAAAAACCATTAACATCAATAGTGGAAATAATAATTAAGCCATTAAAATCTAAGGATAATGGGAGTCTTTTTTAATTTTATTTAACTATAAAAAATATTTCAACAATTTATCTCTGCCTTTTCCTCTGAAAATTGTGAAGCTCTCGCTAAACATAAAGGGTAAATCCTTTACAGTGAATAACAGAAATGTTGTACATTTAAATAATAATTAGGTTTTAAAAAATATATTAAAAGTTATCTTTATAAATATATATCTCTGTTTCATAATTTTTGAAGCCTTTTGTTGGTGAAAATATTTTCTCTTTCATGATTTCTGAAATTATTATTAAATATTATATCTTAATAAAAATCTGTTATTATTAATAAAGAGCCTTAAATCCACTGTTTTCCTATACAACTTTAAAACAAGAGGTTTATGAAAGATTTTTTACACATTTATTAAATATAGAATAATCACTACTGTAAGCTAACGGTAAGTATTCTTACCGTTAGTTACTATTCCTTTCCAGACTAAAACGTGAGCTCCCAAAACCAATTCCGATGATTTTAGATCCTTGAGGACGTTGATGTTTTTAACATACAAAGGAGCAACAGTCATATTTTGAAGATGTTTATTTTAAACACCCCGAATTTTTTTATGCTTGAAGCAAAAAGCACCGCTCCTTTATTGTATACCATAACAACAAGTTAGTTTCAAAATCGAGTTGTAGAGCAGAAGCTTGCAATCGAAATACAGCACAGCGTTTCTGCAAATAAGCCAATGAATTTGAGCTGTTTTCAGCCACTTTTTCAATTTCTTACATGGAAAATATAAGGCTACAGTTGGTTGGAGGCCTCCATTAACTATGGAAAAAGCAGCGTCACCAGTAAATGTCGTCTGAGTGTTTACTTATTGGCTGGCACGTTTGCTATGTAAAGAAAGTACAGAATTGGCTCTGCAATACTATCTTGAGGGGAAGGGGTTCACAATGGGCTTAGGGTCCTCGTAGCAGGTTTCACTTGCGGTTAAAAGTAACTTACGTGAGAGGAATCATTTGATCACTTTCATAATAAACTGTCGGTCGGTTATGTACTTTCTCAAAAAGTAATATAGACATTAAGGCAAGTTCAGATTTAGTTTGATAAACAGGGCGCAAATTAGGTCACTCGATTTAAATCTAAATTTTCAAATTCTTATTGGAATTCCTATATTAAAGGCATTAACAACTATATTGATCGAGTGGACTTCCGATTCCAATTGGAATGTTGTAATTTGCCCCCAGGGCTTTACGCCATACTTTATCAAAAGCTTGTGAGACATCATTAAATAGCGCAGAGAAATATTTCTTTATGTTATACGCTTCTAGTAACCTTTATTTACACAACTGGTTTGTTTGATGGTGCTTTTCTGTCTTCTTAAGTCTAACTGGTGATCTGGAATGCAGTTTTTGTCTCTCAAAAGCGGAGTCAGCTTTTTTAAAGCAATTTTTTAAACAATTTGACTTCGTTGGTAGCAGACTTATATACCAGTAAGACTCTAACTCCAAAGGATCCTTTACATGTTTAGGATTTATATCTACCAATAAAACTTTCTATATTAACGTTAAGTATTAAGGCCCTAACATGGTATTAAAAATAAAAATAGAATATGCTATTTGGTGGGCTAGGTAGCCCAGGAAGAATTTTGTATGATTTCATCTAGTTCAGGAGCTGTTTCAGTTTTAAATTGACTAAAACACTTACGACATCTATGTTTTTTTAACCAATTTATTCTTGTAGATAAGAAAATAATCACTAGTTTTGATTGGGTGTTGACTGCAATAGGTAATCAACACAACTTGAGCGTCAAGAAGTTGCGGAAATATACGTTTCCAGTCGCCAAAAACAATGAGGTTTGGAGTTTAGATTTTGTTAGTTGGCCAATAAGTTGGTTGTTTTGCCAGTTGTCGTATCACTGAATCCCACTTAATGTACGGAATTGTAAAAAACTTAACTTCTAAGTTTTATTAGGCGGAAGCTCCAAAACGTATGCTCTGCGTTGTAGTCGCCAGCAGCCAGAGCCGTCACCTAAAAAAATAACGAGATTTAGAAAAAAAAAGGTTAATAAAGATATTTGTTGCTTGGATATAATATTTGGATAAAGCAGTTGTTTAACCATATCCTTAACTACGCCTACAAGACGGCTGAAATCGAGATCGCATGATTCGTTTTTCGGCATCACTTTTGTGTCTTTGGATGTGCTAACGGGGGCATATTTTCCGACTGGGAAGGCAAGAAATAAGTTTATTGGGTACATGCACGCTTAACTTAATTGAAAGCAGAGCAATAGCTATAACCGGCAATTTGTTTCCACCTCTTTTTTTGCATTTCTTTACTCTGGAGTAATCCTTTAGTTTATCGCACTTAGTCGTAACGTACAGATCCCTAAATACAATACAGGCAGAAGAAAACATAAAATATGTAAGCGTTGGTGTGGTCATATTTTTTGCAGTTCAGGCGTTGTACAGGTCTATATTGTTTATTTAACCTTGGTCTCCTAAATGTTATCACGTTACATATCAGACACATTTAAACTATTATTTTTTGGTTAACACGACAAAAATTTAATAATAATGTACAATAATAATTTTTTTCAATAACTTAGACATCAAATTTTAGGCATTTAAAATAAATATATTTAAGTTTTATTAACCTCTTAATTTGAATATAAATGGAATTATTCATAGTCCGATTTAATTGAACTCTAAAATTTATTTCAACTTAAACTGTAATAAAAATTTAATTATTATCTTTGTTTATTCACAAAAATTTTTCTTAACTTAAAACAAAAAAAATAATTAAAATAAAATACAATAAAAGCATTAACAAAAAATAAACACAATAAATCACTTTTAAAAAGACAAGCAAACTGCGATCATAAAAAAAGATTAACAATTTTATAATTTTTTTAACCTAAAATAATTCCTGTTTAATCGTGAAATTTTAAGCCCACTGTTTGTGCGCTTGAAATTGTGTTAGTGTTTCCCTCTGCCTATTAAAGTTTTATGAGCCACTAACATTAAGGCGGCTTAAATAAATTGCCATTTTGACGCGAAAGTTAATGTGTAAATGTAAGATAAAAGCCAATCACCAAAAATGCCTCTGGAGCCTTTAATTCTTGTTTATCTTGTTTTCTTCTGACATGCCACCTTACCTCTCTCTCTCTCTCTGGCTCTTTTTGAATTTAAAATTCATTTTTCCTTTTATGTAAAACTTTTGTGTTCGACATTGTTTTTGTTGCTGTTTTTGTTGTTACTAAAGAAAACAATGAAAAGCTCATTAGTTTATGACGATGTCACGACCACCCTTTGCAAAAATCTTAACGAACATTACGGTAGTAGAAGCCACTAAAAATAACAACAATAAGAACGTTCTCGCTAAATGGTTGTAATGTGTACATACATAAATAAACAAAGAGAGAACCTTAAAAATAATAAAAAAATATAAAACCACATTAAGAATAACCACAAATAACTATGTAATACATGGCTTAGTAAGGCAGACAGACAGAGATGTTTAAACAAAAGTACCATAAAAGAAACCTTTCCCTTGTCTCATCCACTATATTTTTATATATTTTTAAAGTCTTGTTATATTTTTTATTAAAAAACAAAGCACCGGAAAAGGTCTAAGGTCATTTGGTTTATTATGTATGCATATAAATATTTACACATACATTTTATATTTTTACAACAATTCCTTAAATACACTAAAGAGTAACTAAATTAATATTCATAAATAAAAAATTAACTTTTATTTGAAGGTTTTAAACAGTTGTTTGTTTATTATTTAATTACATGTTTAAAAAAAAGTTTAAATATTGCTTTTTAATTGGCCTGACTTTTAGTGGTAGGGAACCACAATGTTATAAAATATTTAATGTAAAAGGAAAAAAAGCGAGGATAACATAATAAGAAATCACAATGTGCAGAACAAGCTTTTGTTTTATAAACAGGAGTCTGTTACTTTAAACTTGTTAAATTTTTTTTAATATTTCATGCCAAAGAAAATAAATTTCAAATTGTAATGATTTTTCAGTGCGTACCATATCGCAAAGCACTTGTTGCTAGAATTTTTCAGTTTTTAAGTTGTCATGTAAATATTTATTCCTTGTAAGTAAATTTAGGTCTTAGCACCAAACTGTCGTTAATGACGTTATTTTTTTTTTCAAAATCTGAAATTTGTTATATCCTCATATATACTAATATGGATATTAAATTTAGGCTATTTTTTAAATTTTACGCAAATAATTTCTTTTAATTATTTTGACTATTTTATGTGTTTTCTGTATCATTGAATAATATTTGAGAAAAATTTTTTAAGAAAAATGTGACGGGTGCGAATTTTTGTTTAAGCGTAAAAATATGATATTTTACTGGACCGTTTTAAGCCAAATTGTCCTATAAAATGTATAAATTTTAATAAATAAAAATTTTTTCACATTTTTACATGTGCGACCAGTTTTGGCAATTTTTTTAAGATATATAATATAAAACAAATTATAATTATAAAACTTCTTTCTATACTGCTCATATTCATAGGTTAGTTTACTATCGGCAGTTTTTATAATATAATGTTTGCTTTTTTCTGCCTAAGTGGATATGGCAATGTTTGTCTGTCTATTCCCTAATCGAGTCTGCGAAGTTCAATTAAGTTCTATGGATTCATAACTTATACAAGTCCGTCGCAATTATTTATGATACATTTGCTTCTAACCAGCAACATATATGTATCCAAGATGACCAATCGTTTTTTTACCTTAATTTTGGAACAACCGATGTAATGCCGATTTCATATATGACATTTAAGCACTTTTAATATAATTGGCTATACTTTTTATGATTCAAAGTATCCTAGGCATACCCCAAATGAAAGTTCGGCTTTTTTAATAAATTAAAGAACTAAACATCATTGCATAGGTTGACTTTCCTAGCCAATAACATCTGTTTTAATGAGAACCTCTTTTTTTCTTTGGTCTATTATCCATTCGCATTTTTCATAGCAAAAGATCCGCTTCATAGCTAGATCTCATCTGATTAGTCTTATTGGTCCTGTTTTATATGATTCCTTGTCTAAAATGGGGCTTTAGGTTATTTCGGAATCACTTCTTGAGTCAACTTAAGCATGTCCGTCCGTTCGCCCGGCTGGGTGACCATGTATTTTTGTGAAAACGCTACAGGTTTCAACCTTAAAAATATTTAAAAAAAAATGCTACACATAAGTTGTTTGGTATTGTCACGAGACCTTTTGTTTTTGGGAATGGTCAGTTGGTTTTTTAAAATGACCCCCACAAAAATTTCCCCCCCGGAATTTTAACGATATTTTAGATTCACTTTCTTAATCGGTTTGGGAATGCCCGCCCATCCCTTTGGCTGGGTATCCTTATATACTCGAAAACGCGCTACAAGTTGCAATTTTTAAGATATTTGAACCAACTTTGATAAGTTTTTTTAAGTTGTTGTGAGGTTCATTGTTTTTGGTAATAATCAGTATATTTTAATTGACTCGAATATTGACCTTTTTTTACAAAATTTTGTATATTCGTGTGTCCAACTTTATGCCCCGATTTTGGGCTCTAACTGACTCGAATTTTATCCTATCTTCAAAAATGTTGAACATGTGCCTAGCCTTATGCCAACAACTGGCAAATTGAACGCAAAAACTATCGGTCTACTTTTTGATACAACCCCCATACAAAAAAATTTTGGGCTCTAAACTGGCTTGAAAATGTTTGTTATTAGTACCTTACATTTCATTTTCATCAACATAATTGATTATATCTCTAAAATTATTAAAAAAAATTAATAAAATATTATTTTTTAAAAATTTTCGAATACATATTGGGAACAACCCAAAATTTATCATGGATGCTATACAAGTAGGATTTTTTCCCGGGAGTTCCCGTCCCGGAAATTCCCGGTAAATTCATCAGTTTTCATTTCCCGATTTTCCGGGAATTTTGTGCGGGAATCCCGGGACATACAAAGCCTCGTACTTCAAGTATTTTCGTGGCATATTCACAATATTTTTAATTTTTCCTTATTTTTGGCTTATAAAACAATAAATACTAATCCCCATATTCATAAAAAACTAAAGTAGGGTAATTAAGGGCTTATTTGAGAAATGTATATGCGAATTGTCAAATAACCCTTTAATAATCCTACTTTTATTATTATAAATAAGAGCGTAAATACGAAATAAAATCGAATTTTTGCCTAACGAAGACTTTACCGCTGATGTCATTCTACAGTGGTTGAAATTTATTCATAATTACAATCAGGGTACAGTCAAACAGGTAATATCAAGATCCCAGCTGACTATAATAAATTTCACATTCGTACTTTTCAAATGTACATATAATTTTGTATGAAATTTAAAATTTTTTTTTTTAAATTCCACCGTTCAGACACAAAAAGTAAATGCAGAGGGCAAAGTTTATGAATTCGTCTTGATTACCTGGTTATGTGTACCCTGGACTGAATTGTTTAGTTTTACTTTGATCTCTTTATATTTTTCGTTTTTGAGTTCGTAAGTTTTTTATATGTCTGTATTAACTTATATACTTTTTTTATTAAAAAATAAAAACAGTTTTTTATTAGTACATCCTGTAAATTTTTCTTTATTTGAAAAGTGTGATTCCCGGCGTTCCCGGGAAATAAATATTTGATTTCCCGTTTCCCGGGAAGCAAAAAAGTCCTGGAAAAAAACCCTATATACAAGTCAAAAATCAGAGAAATTAAATTTATCCTTACAAATTGCTATGCTACACTATAATGTTATTTAAGAAAATATATTAAGGCATTTGCAAGTATTTTTTAAGTAGAAATGCGGAAACTTATTTTGTAAGGATTACCCCATTATCAAGCGTGTCTTCCGAAAATCAAGTTAACCCCATTTTTAAGTCACCTAAACTTATGCATCCTGTGGTGCTTAACATAATATAGGTTGTGGTGTAGGGCACAGTATGGTTGGGCTTAACCCAATATGACTTTCTTAATTGTTCCCAATTGTTTTTGTAGCATTAATTTTATTCTTTTTGTTTATTTATTCTTGGTTTTTTATTTCGAAAAATTAATCATATTAATATTAAAAGACTTAAAGACTTAAAACATAATAGGGTTGTAAAAAGTGTGCAAAAAAAGAAAAACTAAAAACTTGATATAATTTTTTTGTCACTCAAAACATTTTAATTTGTTTGCAAAATAAATTGTTTAATATAACTAATAGTAATGTCTTTAATTAATTAGTTTAACGTTTAGAAAGCTTAGTTACTTCCTTTAACCGTTTAAAAATTCAAATTACTTTTTTCTTTAAGATTGTGCTAGTTTTATAAATTTTTTGTATATAATTGCTTTTTTTCAAATTAAATAAAAATTACTTTATTAGAATTTACTTAACACTTCTTCTTAAATTAAGCAATTTCATACAATGTTTTACGGCAATAATTCTTTTTTTCATTACAAAATTTACGAGTTTAAAAACCTTTACGCCACACATATACATACATATGAGCATAGAGAAGGTCATAAAAGTTAAACCAAGTATGTGTAAATAAGCTTGTAACGTAAATTTAATTCTACAGGCTATAAAGCAGTGATGGCCCAACACATACTTTTACAAATTCTGCTTAAGCCTCAAGCTGTAAAACAACAAGATGAAGGAAGTTGTACTTGAATCATCACACTGAAAATATTTTTCGTATTGAAGGAAATAGTTTTTAAGTGAATAAATACTTAAATAAATTTTAATAATAATTTTGTGGTAAAGTTAGTTCGAATTTAGACCAAAACATATTTCGTTCTTCGCAGATTATTTTTAGCGATTTAGGTAGAAAATAATATCTTTTTGTAAGCTTTTAACATTTAATAGTAATTATTAAAAAAAAACAATAAAATTTTGTGTTAACTTTACTCTTCGAAAATTGTTTAAGAAGAAAATTTTTCCCCTATTTTCTTTGAAGATTTTGCTTAATACAATCTGATAACTTAAGAAATTTTCCCTCTGGAATGCAAAAAATATGATTCAATCATGGTAAACGTATTAAAATATTCAACTCCATTACATTGTTAAATCTATATTAAGACACACGACGTTTCCCTTAGTGTACGTATGGCAACGCAGTTCCACAAGTTCTTAGAAATTGAGAGTCTGTCAATCACTTCTACAAACTACTGAAATGTAGAGATAAGTTTTATATGTGGCTGTGTGTATCTATTGTATAATTTAATACTTGAATATTTACGATATAATATAAATCATTTGAGATTTCTATTTAGATTTTGTTTTTGTTGCTTGGGATACAAAAACTTAATGTTCTTATATACTTAGTATGTACGTGGAAAAAAGTATATCAATTTCTATGTTTGTAAGCGTGTGTATTATGGTGTTGTCAGAATGGGGGATTTTCCTTTGAATTAAGAGAATATTCTTCTTTAATGGGTTTGCATTTGAAAATTGGAAATTTGTTCATTTGTATCGTCTTTTTAGAGAACTTGTAAACTATGTGATATATCTGTTCTATAATCACAGGTTTAAAATATGGAACAAAATGCTAAAAACTTTTTATTGAAATTTATATACATTTTGAAGCAGACAATATAAAATATTCTTTCTGCTTGCATATTTATATACATACATATCACTCATTTGCCAGAAAAACTTCATAACTCAAATAATGCATTTTTGGATATGTCATGCTTTATAATGTGTATAAATTTCATGTTTCATTTGTTTCTACTCTTTGCGTTCAAAAAAAAAATTCCGCTTGTCTTTTTTAGCAAAAATTAATTTTTTCAATTGTGACGTTGTTCTTACAAATAAGGAATAAAAATATTGTAAATCTTTGATATTTTGAAAATCTTTTTTGTCCTTAAAAAATTTATTTGCAATAATAAACATATAATTGATAATTCAAAAACCAACAACAAATATACACATAATAGTAAATGAAAATGTATATTTTGTTTAAGAAAAAATTTATGAGTCCGCAGGGCACATAACGTGCCACAGTAAATAATACAAATTTATTTCTGATTACTCTTTTTATTAAAGTCTTCAAACTGTAAAAGATTTGTCATAATTTATTTTTTTTATATAACAAATGACCTTTGGAAACCAACACTTAAGGGCTTAAAAATACAAGAGCAAATAATGTTTTTATAAGCACACACACATACAAATATGGCCAATTCCACACAAAACTGGCCTAAACGGGAAAAATTTAATTTTCTTGTTTTAATAAAAAATATTTAATCTAAAATTACATTTTTTAGAAAAAACGCGAAATTTATTTTTATTTTGTTATACTCTTCATACAGTGATAGGGATACATATCAGTTTATTATTTCGTTCTCAATTTCTACGATACTGGATTGTTAATATATTTTAGATCCTTTCATACGTGCAAGGGAAGAACTCGGCCCCTTACCGCTACACAAATTTTCAAATAAGCTATATCTCTGACATTAATCGACTCGAAATTAACTAAAAAGTAATTGTACAATAATACCCATATCATAGAAGCACGATAAAAACAAACCATTTCTAAGAAAATATTATAGCCTTCGAATTCAAGTCTTCTACAAGATACTTCTATTATGATTTATTAATTTTAAAAGAGAAAATTTGTTTAAAAGGTCAGTATCATCCTTCTCAAAACGGCCAAATTTTAGTTTATTTAAAAAACAATAATTGATATTGTTCTCGAAAAAATATGAACACATTGTTGGTACTTCCTCGATATTTTGAAACGTCAGATATAAAAGTTATATCTTGGTACTTTTAAGGTACTTTTTTTCTTTCTAAACCAATAAAGATAGAAACATAATTCAAATTGCACTCAAAGGCCATAAAACAATTTGAGACTTTATATGGTGGCAAAACTAAATTATTAAGTTTTTAAATTTTTTTTAAGCCAAAAATATTTCACGCATTTTTTTAGTCAAGAAATATAAATTTAAGGAATATCGACCTAGATTGAGGTCAAAAGTAAACTAGGTGAACAAAACGTTATTTTTTTGTACACTTTTTGGTCATTTTTCATTTTTTAAAGACTAGAAATTTTATAGAAGGGAAAATATAAAGAGGCACTGTTCCAAAAGCAATTAAGGAGTACTTCTTCTAAGTTTTTTTGGTTGTGAGTCTATATACATATATACATAAATATGTATGTATAAACTATGTAAGTACCGCAGACCCAGATTGAGGTCGAAAGTTAAATAAAATAGTACTACAATTTTGCATTTTTTTAAATTATGAGTTTTGAAATACGAAACTAAAGAAAAATGGCTCAAAGCGATATCAAATGTACTTTTTACATTTTTTTTTTGTACTTTTTGAATTTTTTGAAATAATGAACCTAGAAGTCTATTTAGAAATATTAACTCAGATTGCTGTCAAAAGTCAATGGTTGTTGAAAAGGCACTGAATTTCAAATATTATGACTCTTTTGTATTTTTTGATATTATTTATTATTGAATGTTAGTTAATAAAATATTTTTTTCGCTGAAGCATTGGTTGATTTTAATGAAAAAAATTTTTAATACCATTAAAAAATATTTTTTTCCTAATATTACTTAGGATATGGGCTGTTTTCCTAAACGCAGTATGCCTTGCATCTCGAAATTTCAACTTCTTCCATTTCACACGACTTACAGTTTTAACAATTTTCTGTGTTTACAAAGCGTTAACCTGGCTTTAAATATGCATTTGGAAGCAGAAGATATTATCAAAACCTTCAGCTTTGCTGTCAGAAAGAATTTGAAATTTTGTGGTGCAAAACATACTGCGTCTAGGAAGCAATTATCCCAGTATTTTTCTTATACATATACATTGAGTGATAATCAATTGATCACCGAACGTATAAGGGAAAAAAGAAAATCAGAAGAGCGAAAAGCAAAAAATAGTTTATTGGGATCTTAAAAAATCTTGAATGTTTTGGTTTGTACATAGTAATTATTAAAAATTCTACTGACGATTTGGTGTAAGAACCAATGAAACGCATATGGGGACCAACTTAACCTACAACAAACCCTATAAACGATGAAAAATTTTTTTAACTAGCAACTAAACCTAAAAAAAATATTTTTGTACTGCTCACTATTTTATCTAATACGACTTTTAAGTCAAAATTCCTTTAAAAATATTTGGAAAGTCACACCCGCCACAGTCTTACAGTAGTCATAATGGGCAGAAATCGTGTTCTTCTAGTGTCTACTTAAAATTAAACTTTTAAAAACAAATATAATTTAAAAACTATTGAATTTTTTTATTCACAACTACAAAGTGTTAAATTTATAATCAAAAATTTTAGTAAAATGGTCACTCCCGCCTAATTTCAACTTTTCAAATATGCTGCAAAACAGGGGCAAATAATTAAGAATATAAATTAGTCGTTAGTTCTATTTCTTCCATATAACGATTTTTTTGATTGGTATTAGAAATAAGAAAATTTTTTAAGTCTTATCTCGTGGGCATCTGATAAACGTACATATATCACGAATTTGCAACTTCAGCATACCAACATCATAAATACACCAGCATGTATTATAATTATTCATGTGTCCAAAGTACCGAAAACAAGGTCCAGAAATCTTTAAGTTAAAAAAAAATCAAGTTTCTGTAATTTAATTCATTAAGTAACAAACTCAAATCAATATATATTATAATGTTAATATTCTTGAAGAAATAAAGAGCCAAAGGCCTAGTGGCCATGAGCCTTTATGCATTAGGTGATAATTTGAAATTATTTTCTAATGTTTTTTAAATAAAAAAAAAATAAAAATTTCTGCGACTTTGTGCTTTCTAACATGGAATTGCCCATAAGCATGTATAAAATTACTTTGTTTTTAACTTATAGTTAAAGAACCAGAGAAAGAAAATATCTGAAAAATTATCTTGTGGCTTTAAGCAATTTCTTACCATTTAGTTTTTTACTTGCTATGGAAAAGTTCAATTAAAAATACATAGAAAAAAAGACATACATAAATATACTGTAACATTTACTTTTTTATTGAGGCATTGACAAAAGCACCACCCAACACCATCTTTATCAATGTTAAAAAAATACCTGCAATTATATAGAAAATTATTTTTCCTCTTTACCAACGTGCGCACAAAATTACACACTTTTATATCTGGCTGTGAAACCATTAAAGGGCTATTAAAGTATTAAAGCAAAAAAATTTAATAAAAAAATTTTATATAACTTTTCGAAAAAAGTTTTGTGGAGCTATGACAAGATCCGATACTTTCCAAATTTAAAAATTTGTTATTAAAGGGTTAAGTTCGTTCACCTGTTTAGCAACTAAATAGTAAAAATTTTGCCATAAAAATTTTTAAATGATAAAGGAAACTAAGAGGAAGTATTTTTTTAGAAAATAACTTTTTCAAAATGGTTTTATAATATAAAAAAAATGTTTCAAAATATTTTTATAATATAAAACAAAATTTTTTTAGAGACCTATTTGAAGAAACAATTTTTTTTATTTAAAAAATTTGCGAAGTTTCAGATTAAACTTTTTTAAAGAAATTACTCCTTTAATTCACTGCTTATAATGTTCATATTAACTCATCGTCTTGCTTCTCATTATAATCAATTTACACAATAAAAATAATGTGTATGTTTTGTCTTTTATCCTGTCTTTTTATTATTTTTATTTTCTTAGGATTTTGTTCAAGGACTTTCGATACTGCTGCGTGGTTCAGTGGAAGAAAAATTACGTTGGACTTTTCAATTATACGATATTAATGGTGATGGTTATATAACGAGGGAAGAAATGACTGATATTGTGACTGCAATTTATGAACTAATGGGTCGTCTGCCTGATGAATTACCCGATGAGCACAAAATAAAAGGCAAAGTGGAACAAATGTTTCAGGTAAGCATAAGAAAAAAACTTACATTTGTTATTATGAGTGAAGAGTAAGGTGTAATAGAATCTACATTGCCATTAGGAAATAGATAAGGAATGGACTTCGTAATGAGGGGGCAATAATATTTTATTGCGAAAAATTCCTAAGATAATAAGGCTTCAAGTAATGTTACGTTTGTGTGTTGCTCTTCCTGTCATTTTTGTCAAAAGTTTTAATGATGAACGGAAGTTAACTGAATTAATGTCATTTGTGGACACAATTGTATAATTAAGCTAAAAAGATAAGAAAATATTCCAGAAGTATAAAAATAATAGCAAAAAAGTAGAAAAATAAAGGAAGCTAAAATGTGAAAAAAAATTTTAGTTAAGTTTTTTAAAAATAGTTTTTATACCCGTAAAAAAATTTTAATGTCAGAAAAGAACATTTGGAATTTAAATAAAAACATTTTTGACTTAAAAAATTATTTAAATTCTAAAGATGCACATCAACAAAAAATTTCGAATTTTAAATTTTTTTTCGGTCGAAATTCTTTAAATTCTTAAAAAGTTGCTTTAATGAATTTTACTATTATTTTTTTTAAGAATTTATCTGAAATTATATCACATTATCACCATTATTGTCAAATCATAAGTCCCATTTTCAAAACAAAAGCTTTAGTCGGGACTCTTTAATATTAAAGATATTTTGCAGGGAAGATGTTATTGTTTGTATGTAATGTTAGTAAAATTTTTGCAAAAATTTTATAAATTAACAAAACTTGTAGTCAAAAGGAAATGTGTTTTTATTATTTTGAGTCTTATTTGATGAAAACTTTTTCTTGACACATAAAACTTTGCCAACTAAAGTTTTAGTCACATGGATTAGGTTATGATACATTTATTATAATTTATAAACATTAGATTTTTATTTAAATAATTTAGGGATCTTCGTAAATGTTTTTTTTTAATATTATTTTATAGAGCTTCATTTTGACAACGTTATATTTGCTCTATATTAAAGGCAAAGGCAGTACCCACATTTGTTTTAAGTAGCACCAAGTTGGTTTCAAAATTAAGCTGTAAGGCAGAATTTTGCAATCAAATATAAGGTAGTAGATTACCCAATGAATTAAGACTTGTTTAAGTTTTACTTGTGTCAACTTTTCATATATATGTTATTTCGATGGGACTTAACGATCCAGGTGCTTCGCCTCAGAGTGTTGGGCACTATCTGGTCATGACTCAGCCAGAAAATTATTACAATAAGTGACTGCAAGTCATTTAAAAAGTATTTTGTAAAGTTAGATAAAATAACCTTTTTCCCCTTTATAAGCCCCGAGGCTCTTACCACTGCAAGAATATCCCTCTAGAAAATAATATATTTATATGAGAAAACTACAAGCTCCCCAAACAGTTTTTTGGATAATTTTCATCCTCTTTGTCCGGAAATACTATCCGGTGTGTAATCACAAGGTAAAATCCCGTGACTCTATTATCATCCAAAGCTGACCCCAAACTTTTCCCATCATTCCAACACATCCTAATGACCCTATCCTAAGCAAACTTGACTCTCTACGCCTAAATAAACTTCTTGCCGCCTTTTCAGTAACATAATCCTCAATTAGATGAAGATGCAGAATGACATTCAGATCTGCTTGGGGTATACTACTGCTGGCTCCTGTAATGCTTGTTTGGTTGCTTTATATAAAACCTTGCCTTGCACACAAGCTGTTAAAGAAAGCATTTAATTACCCCATAACAATACCACTCATCAGATACATATATCGTCTTCAAGGGACCGTACCTGCACTTAAAAAGTTAATACAGTAACTGACTGTAAGTTATTTAGGAAGTATTCCGTAAAGTTGTTTTTAAATGAAAAAACAGTTAAATTTTAATACAACATTTTTTTTAACTAGCTTAAAGGGTTATTCAAAGCCTCAAATAAACAAAAATACTGATTTTCAGTTGAAGTTAATTTTGTCAGTTATTTTTAGGAATATTAAACTTTGTAATTTGTTTCCTGATATTTTGTGTTTTGCTGTAAATGATAGAAAATCTAGTTATTTTTAGACGAAAATGTCAGTTAATATTTTGATTTATATGAAATATTTTGTTAATAAATATCTTAATGAATATCTTGTTGGACAGTTTAAATGAATATCCTGTTATTTTAAATAGATTTTCAGTTGATTTTACCTTAATAATTTTTGAGTGTAAGATTGAGTGTATCAGCATGTCATCAAAGCTAAACTTTGACATCCACTAGAGTTCTCTAATGTATTATTTACTGTCTATGAATAAATCTTCCTGACATCCAGAGCACGACATTCACGGAGAAAGTGTAAAATTGTCTCCTTTTTTCCTATTCCTACAACAGCTACTACGAGCTCTAGTCTAGACACGTTGAGACTAAAATCTACCTCGATATATCCTTCCGATTTTGGATGTCAGCAGACTTACCCCATAGACCTTGCATATTATAATATTGTGTTTCCTACTCACAGAAACTTCCAGAGCCAGCATTTCCCTCCATTTATGACCAAGGTAGTCGGTATGGGCCAGGAACTAGACGTAAATGATACTTGATGGGCGACCCAGCCTAGACAAATCTTTCTAACATTTTCTGGCCGGTAACAACGTAGTAGTAGTGTGCAAACTAAATGACAGAAGTGCCGCCTGTCTGTCCACAAAAAATAAGCTAAAATGCTTAATACAGCACATATCTTGAGCTTATACAGCGCATCTTCATATCCCTGCTGCTACGCACAGAATATATCCACTCAATTAGGATCTCTTGAACACCAGATTAGATTCACATTTACTAGCGTAAAAAATAAAAAACTAATAGTATTTATTTGTGAAAAAAAATTAATAAAAAATTTATCATACATATTACAAAACAAACTGAAACTAAATTAAAACTCTCAAAACTAATAAAAAATAAAATTGTCTTATTAATTCTAATCGCTAAAACGCTAAACAAAATGTAATTTGAAAACTAATTACAACCAAATTAACTGACAGAAATTTTTTACAACCTGTTTAACTATTGAATAAACTTAAATTACTTTACATAAAAGAGTTACATTTTTTTACTCTAAAACTAAACTTTTTTATGTTATTTCTTTATCAATCCTTGACAATAAATTATGGCAACTAAAATTATTGATTTTAAATATAATCAAACCATTTAAATTCATAGTTGTCATCTAAAGAATAAGGGTTTAAAGCATAATTTTTAAATTGTAAATCTAGACACGTATTAGATAATTTTAATTTTTTCCTTTTTTTTCTTTTTTTCAATGTTATTCTAAAGAATACTTGATGCTTGCAAAAACTTAACCATTTAATAATTTTAAACTAAAACCAAATTTACCTTTCTTTCTCTTCTTTTTTTTTATGGATAGAAAATGGATATAAATCGTGATGGTGTGGTGACGCTTGAAGAATTCCTTGAAGCTTGTCACAATGATGATGCCATTTCAAGATCAATGTCAGTATTTGATTCTGCATTCTGACCATATCCACTTGAATGCGACATACAAGGCACAGCAATATCAACAGCTGCAACAACTGTAACTACAAGAACTCAAAAGGCCAAACACTTAGAGACTGGTGGACAGAATACAAAAGGATATGCCGGACGAACGGAAGTAACAAAACATAACAAACAATTGAAGGCAATAAGTGAACAACGAAAATATGACAAACAAAGCAAATTACAGGAAAAATATGGCGGTGACAGTGGAGGCGGCGGAACTGATGTGGAAGAGATTTTGTCGATAACAACTGTATATAGTGAAGACCAAAATGTAAACGCAAATGATGATAATGTTAGTGAGGTGAGTGAGGCCGACTCATTTTGTCGCCATTGTTTAAGGCCGCAGTCTGAGCTACAACTTAGGTACATGAGACCACGACAACGTAGTAAATTAAGAAAACAACAACAACAAGCCAAACAACAGAAAACCAAACCACGTTTCAATTCCTTTTATGCAACGGGTAATGGCAGTGGAAATGCAAACACAAGTACTAGTGGTAATCAAGCGCAAAAAACTCGCTCGAAAAAATCGCGTTCAAAAAGTCGTGCTAAACGTGCTCGTAATAGCAAACACTCAAGCAGTAGTAATAATATCAAAAGTAGCAACAAACATAACAACAATAACGAACAACATCATCTTAAACTGCCATTAATACGGGACTTGAATGCGGCCAATGAACAGGCAATACGTTTTCGTTGTCCTCAGGTGGGACCACAAGTGGGACGTGATAGACAAATGCCACCCCTGTTGCATTTTCATCATCCACAACATGTACAAAAGCAACTAACAGCATATCAAGTGCAATATACACACATTTATGGACAACATTTTGATGTAGGAACAGAAGACATCGTAGAAGGACAACAAGTCGTAAGTCCTATGCAAACAACAACTTTAAACATTGAAAGTGAATTAAAACAGCAGCCATATAATGAACATTTATCAAATAAACAAAAATTACACAGGAATCAACAGCAGCCAAAGGCATTTGCGAAAAAAGATTTAACTGTCATTAACACAACGACAGCAAAAAACAATTTGCAAAACTGTTGCTGTCCCTCAAACCAACAACAAAATAGTTATCATTCTCATAGTCATCACCAGCAAAGTCTTCAAAAAAGCAGTTATTGCAAAAAGGAAGCAAATTGTTTTAGTACTACTACTACTCCCTTTTGCTGTTATGGTTGTACCACAAATGCGGCTATTGCAACGACAACAACGCAATTTCAAAATCATTACCCTTATTCACATCATAATTTACCGCAACTGCCATTAACACATCTAGAAACAACTTCTACAACAGCTGTTGCATCTTCAGAGGCTACCACATTAGCGTTAACAGCAACAACAACAACAACTACTCATACTGACATCAATAACCCCTCTCAAACCTTTTCGCAATTACCTCCTGCATACCCAACCACATTAGCATCATCATTTCAGCAAAAAAACTCAAAAAGTCCTACGACTGCTGAAGACGAGGGTGCAGATGATGGGGAAGATCCCTCAAATCTGGTTGCATCCACTGCACCCGATTCTCCTTCATTGGTTAGAGTAAGCACTTGGTATACTGTTTCTAAGCGAGGACTTTCTTGCTAATATTTTTTGCTCCCCACAAAATTGGTTGCAATTTTCTGCATATAACTTATAGACAAACCACTTCAAACTTAAACTAATTTCACTGGCAATACACACACACTCAGTTATAGTCTTTATAATTGGGATATACACAAATACTATTTATGTTTACGTTTGTATATGGGCATTTCCAGCGGGAGGTCTACTAAGATCGAAATTTAATATTTTAAAAGAAAAACTATTTTTTGTTAACGGTTTAACAAAATTATATTTTAATTGTAATATTTTGAGAAAAATTACCTTAAAACTGAACATACATGCTTACATTTACCTTGTTACTTTTAATTGTATTTTCTCTTTAGTAATTATTAATAAAATATGAATATCATGATTCAACTTATTTCATGGAAATATTCTACAAGCAACAAGTTAAGGTATTTTAATAAAAAAAAAACTTATAAAAAAACCGATTAAAGCAATATTTTCAATATTCTTTTGCTTCCGATTTGATGTCGCGTTCCTTCCCTTAAAATGTCATTCCTTATCAATACGCCACAGTCGTTGTAACCAGACGACTAAAATTTTAAATTTAATTAAAAAGTTTTGTGTATTTAAGTAAAACAAAAACTTAACTGAAAAAAAGTTACATCAAGTGTTTAATTTCTTTTGGCAAAAATTGTCGCGTTCTCTATTCTAATTGTATTTTTTACGTGATTTCCGATTAAATTTGGTTGCAAAATAATTTAATATAAATAGTTTACAACTTCGGGTAAAGAAAGTCCTACCGATGCTGTTTAGGTGATTAGAAAAAAAAATTGAAGTACTCATAACGAAAACAAATCTACTTACTTTGTTAAAGGGCGTATCGTTGTAATAAAAAAAATTATTACGATAAAAGGTAAAATTTTAGGTGAATTTAATGCTTCTGCCTTCAAAAAATTGCATTATCTTTGGCATGATAAGTATTTTATATTAAAAGCATCGGACAAAGTCTAGTCAGTATTTGATGAAATTATTTATTTCGCCTTATACTATGGTATATATGTAAAGGAAATACCAATTATCATATATAAACATAAATTAAATTATATAAAATTAAAAAAATACTTATAAAATACTCTGCTGAAACAATAAAAAATATTCATTCGAATGAAAAATTATGTCGCGTTACAAATGTCGCGTTCCCCAATATAACTACTAAGTTTTACAAAGATAACAGAAATGCATATATCTCAACTAAATAACTCTTTTTCGGAAGCTGTATTAGCTATTTTAAAACTTTAAAAAAAAATTATTTCAGTTCGTACATTTTTGCATTTTTCTAGATGCGTTCGGAAGTCAATTTCATTTTTAGTAGCGTTCGCTCGCATTCGCATCTTAATTGCTGATATATTAGAATCAAAATATTTCACAAAATAAATATTTAACATTAAATATATTGCTACTGAAGTGCTTTAAACGTTATATCAAGAAAACAAGTTTTTCTACTTTCTTTTTATACATATTTTTTTTTACCTTAAATACATATGGAAATGCCCAAATACAATTGAATATGTATAAAAATATGTAGTACATAATATCACGACAATGTTTGCTTATTAATTGCTCTAAAAAAAGATTTTCCAGGAAGGAAAAACACACCTTAAAAATAACACAAAAGTATGTAAACACAAACATATGTACATTGATTATGTACATAACATACACATACTTATGTAAGTGGATGAATGTTTTGTAAATGAGTGTCTATAAGCTGATGTTTCGGGTTTGCTATATCATATTAGTGAGCCAGTGTTTGTATGTGTGTACCCCAAACTATTAGTATAAGTTGAATGTAAACAAGATTTTGTTTTTTCAATTGGCTTCGTTTCTGTATGTGTTTTTGTTAAAATTTTTAAGTAAATTTTTAACTCTGGTTTTCCTTTGACTAATTGAGTTCATTTTTTGCTTCTCTTTGGCTGCAGTTTATTGCAAAAAACTCATTGAACTTTGTTCAGTGCTTAAATTTAATTATTCAATTAAATTTTATATGCGGATGGGATAGAAAATTGGTTAATAAGTTTTAATGCTCATTGGTTTGGGCAGGACTTTAAAACAATTAGAATGTGATGAAAGAGATTTTTTCTATTAGTTTAAATTTTTAAAGAAATATATTTTTAAAGCTGATGTTATACTTAGACCATTATTACAAAATTGAACTAAACATTAATTATTATTTTATATCAAATTGTTAAATGAATTGATTTTAAATTTTTGGTTAGTTGTATTAATACTTTAATTTTTATTTAGGGGCATATCCATAAAAAAATTTAATTTAAGCTGGACTTTAAATATTTTTATGTATAATTTTTTTATAAAAAAAACCTATTTTATATCTGAAATATATATTTGGACATGCTGAAAATTTTAACAAAAAGTCTTAAGTTAATTTTTAATTATTTTTGTTGATTAGTTTGAAATTGTAAATATGTATCATAAATAAATTGTTATTAAAATAATTTTAAATTATTTTTTTTTATTTTTAAATAAAAATTAATCGAATTTTAATTTATTTTGTTTTTTAATTTTATATAAGTTTTAATTAATTGGTTTTAGGCGTTTTTTTTTAAAGTTTCAAAAAGGCAATTTTTGAAAAGTTTTTCAAAATAAAATGTACTCAGCCTGGGCATTTAGGTGGCACTACCAAAGTCTATACTGCAGTGGCTTATTTACCTTAAAAGGGTTAGTAAAAATCAAACTACCTCAGCTTTATACTGATAAAACTTGTTGATGTTTGTATGTAGATTGTTTCAGTCAAACTCCGCTTACCTTTTTATTAACTGTTTCTCCGTAATTTTTGGTTGATTTAATAGGCCAAGTTGCCAGGACAACTTTAATAATAAGCAAAACCTGTTTTTTATAATTGCAAATTTGTTTTATTTTATTTTTATAACTATTAAATGAGTTAATTATAATAAATTTTTTTTAAATGCATACAAACGTACATACATACATACATACTTATTAAAATAAATTTAGAAAATAAATTTTAAAATAAATCTTTAATTTCCTTGCTATTCTGTTTTGAAGTTTTATACACCATCGACTCTTTAATTCAAGCCACTCTTTAAACGAATGTACTGGAAATCTCTAATTGTAAAACCTTTTTTAATTAAATAATTTCCAACTCTACAAAGAAAAGCATGCCTGTTGTTTATTAATTTAGAGCCTTGAAATAATTTCTGTATTAGTGTTTTGAGCTCCACTTTCAAGTAGTAATTTCTGACTTTTCTATACCATAATGAACGAGGACACCGACTAGCTTGTTCCTCGCTTTGCACATTAATACCGTCATAGTTTGGTGGATCAAAACATGGGGCAAAAAAAATTTTATGACTGGGAGATGGTTGTGGGTGTGGTTGTGTGTTGTATACGCGTTTTAAAATTTTTATTAAAACTTTTAGTATAGATTTTTCAAAATCGGGCGGATCATCAATTTTACACTTTTCATTTATTCGCCTCCATTCATTATTTAAAAGGGAAAAGATTCGCGTTGGATTATAGCAGATTTTATAAGCTATCATTGCAATGCAATATTCCTTAAGATTTTCGAATTCAGGCAGCTCTCCCAATACTGTCATCCTGGCTGGTTTTTAATGAAACTATTGAAAATTTCAACTTAGGCAGATGCTGCTTAAAATGTGGCTTCCATGTCAACGGTACTGCTTGTAGTCGATGTTTTTTTTCATTGTCCACTCAGTTTTTATACAAACTGACTTGTGTACGCTTACCTGCTTACCTGCATAGATATAAACACTAATTGCTTTTTAATAACCTTCTAGTTATGGGTCATTTTATTTTTAATACAAACTCGTTAGGTAAAAATTATTACTTTTACGATGTCCTTTCATGAATTTTACTTTGAAGACAATGTTTTGACTGTGACGGTGCAGATGTGTTGCAACTAATTAACCCTCATTTAAAAGTAACAAATTTCGTAATTTTTGCATTAACACCAAATGTGTAATTACCAAACTTTTATACCTGAATATTTCTTATGAAATTGAAAATTAATGACTTGTTTATTAGTTTCTTAAAACAAATTTTTCATCTACCCTTCATATAGTGATAAAGGTTTATGTATATCAATTTGTCATTCAATTTGTAATTTCGTTAATATCCATTTTTGACCCCATAAAATCTACATATTCTGGATCTTTTTAGAATAAAAGTCTACTAAGCCATGTCCGTTTATTCATCTATCCGTCTGTTAAAATAAAATTTTTAGAGAGAAATAAACTCGGATGAAAAACGTGTTGGTTTCAAACTATCAGAAATATTCCTGGCCAGAATTGAATTTAAAACTAGCTTACCCGTCCCGGCGTTGCGCGGGAATAATATTAAAAGGTAAAGTTTGAAAGCAATTGTCTAACTTAAAGAAGTGCATATAAAACTCGGGGAAAATTACGGCATTCGATTCAACTCGAAATTTTGATCGTTTTGATGAGCTGCTTATGCTTTTAGTATGTGAACTTTTACACGAAATACCCTTTAGTGTTGTTAATAAAACTTTTACATAAACATTAAACCCATAAACAATATTGTGTGAAATTATGCAAACAAAACCTAACAAAACAAATCTGGATTATTAAGTTTTAAATTACTATACAAATATTAATAGTTAAGTTTGTATCTTATAAAAAAAATGACGGGTCGTTAGGTACTTCATAAAACGCTATTTTACACTCTGTTAGGAGCTTTTCCATTTAGGGCAAAAATGTGTAAATTTTATCCACTTAGTACCATAGTACCCCTAGGGGGGGGATTTCCAAGTGCAAGCCAGAAAATACAACAAACCAGAAACCTGGGATTATTTGATTGTTAAAGCAAAGGCTAGTTTGTTTGAAAACTGCCAGCGTTAAGAATTGGAAGGCAAACCTTTTGGATTACTTAGTATATGGAGCTTAACAATATCTTCCCCTTAGAACTACCCTGTTGGTATTATTGCTCCAATAATATTGCCATACACAGGGTGTCCGCCGGAAAGGTGGTATATATGCACAAACCTTGCTGCTCAGATATCCCCACAAAAAGAAGTCTGGAGCAGTCGAATCAGGCCAATCATCATCACCATTTCTTGAAATAACTTATTGTGGAAAGAGATCTCGGAGAAGTTCCATTGTTATCCTAGCTGTATGCGATATCGCTTCCCATTACGCCGTTTTCCGTTTTAAAAAAGTAAGCTCCAATGATTCCTCCTGACCAAATTGCACACCAGACTTCCACTTTTAATGGATGCAAAAGTGACTGATGGATAATTTGAGGGGGTTCTATTACCCAGAACCGACTATTCTGGCTATCGACATATCCACTCAAATGAAAATATGCCTCGGCACTCATTATTATTTTTTCATGAAAAACGGGGTTGTCATGTTTTATTGATTAAAACACGTTGGGTTACTGAATATTTTTTCATAATAAATTTGCCATGTCTCTACTTCATGACTGAAAAATACGGGCTGTCGAGATTAACGTTTACCAAAATGGCGGTAAAATAAATTAGTATACCTTGCCGGCGGACACCCTGTATATATCTATCGTTCTTAATTTATAGTATAATTACATTTCAAGTGTTTTTCAAAAGGAGTTTAAAGTTCTCTTATACTGTTATACCCAAATTTTATTATGTTTTTGTAAAAAATTTTGGTACCTTACAAAAGCAAAGGTCTCAGACTTGCCTCTTATTATACCGATTGCCACATAATCACTTCCTGAGTCTAATAAAACATGTCAGTCCGTCAGTCCGGCTGGGAGTTAATGTATTCTTGTGAACAATGTAGAGACCGCATTTTTGCAGATATTTCAATGAAATTTGGAACAGATACGTATTTTGGCATGGCAAAAAAGCATGTTGTTTATGGTGATGATCAGTTAATTTTTTGACCTAGCTCCCATACAAAAGTCCTCCCGGATTTAGCGTTTTAGGCTATAACTGGCTAAAATATTGCTCTATCTTCAAATATTTTTGCACGTTTGTCCATCTTTGTGCCACTAATTATTGTACAGAAAAAAATAAAAATTATAGGTCAATTTTTGAGCTTCACAAATATCGCAGCAATAGAAGAACCAGTATGAAGACTGTAATTTTTGTGGGCGCGGCAGCCCCTAGTTCTTGTCCTTTAGAATTTTAGAATTAGAGGCCTTTTATATGTGCGCCAAGTTTGAAAAAAATTGGTGCAATAAAAGTACCAGCAAAAAAAAGTTTCATTTTTGTGGGCGTGGGACCGCCCACTTTTTTACCTCCAAAATTTTAACTTGGAAGCCGTTTATATGCGAATTAATTTGAAAAAAATCGGTCTGGAATAAGTGCCTATCATATAATATTTGTTTTAGGGGGCGTGGCCCCGCCTCCTTTTTTGCCTTAAAATTTTTTTCCGTTAGTGGCCTTATAAATGTGTACAAAATTTTGAAAAAATCGGTGCAACATATGCACCAGTATTAAAAGTTATTTTTTTACAGTAGAAGTACAGTTAGATTTGAAGTGCTGTGGGCGTGGCACCTCCCCTTTTTCCAAAAACGTATAGCCTATCGCACACCCAGGGCTTTAAGGTATTTACATTCCAAATTTCATGAAAATCGGTTTAGCCGTTTAGGCGTGATTGCGTGACAAACAAACAAACAAACTTACACCTTGATTTTATAATATATGTATATAGGGATTAGCAAGATCGGTTGACAACGCAACAAAATATAAGTAAAAAAATAAATTTTTGGTACAAAATTCATGCATATAATGATAAGATATATGTCTCCGAGAATATAGCCAATGCTTAATTAATCTGAGAAACTATAACAGCTATCAACTTAAGCACAGATACAAAGTAGTTACAGTTAAATACTTTAATCTTCGGAAAAAGTTAGATAAAAGTTAATGAACTATTTGAAAGATATATTTTCAATACACTAATCACAGTTTCCAAAAACTTTTTATGGGAGTCCTCTTAGGCGATTGAGAAAGGAAGGTTTGGGGGGGAAACTAATGAGGGTCCGTCCTACACTTGTTTTCTTTAAACCCGACTCTGCGGAAGTTATGGGCGCTCAAAAATAATTTTCGTAAGTGATAGTATGGGTATGTATATATATGTTCAAGGTATATGTTTATGAGGGAAACTAAATGGGGTCCTTTGATACATTTTATTCCTCTAAAGCTGAATCCGGAGAAGTTGTAGGGGATTTTACCCTATTTTTTTTTAAATTTTGCGTGGCAAACCTGCTTAGGGCTCGAGATAGGGAGTAAGTATGTTCCACAAAAATATTAGGGAGAAAAATTTGTGAAACACGGTTTTGCATTGCACCCGTGTTAAGGCAACTCCGGGGAAATTATAAAGGTTTTTATATACTAGCTAAGCCTCGGTTTGCTTTGCTTTCCCAATCGTAGTAAATTTACCAAAATATGTAAACAAAAGCATTTATATATTTTTTTTAATTTACTGGTTGCCCCACATAAGTTGCAACAAATTACAAGTCAGCCCGTCTATTTAATTAACATATAAAAGTTGGGAATTTACCAGGTTTTTAGTGTTGGAGATATTCAGAAGGGTTTGTTTTTAAAAAAAGAACCAAAATTTAATTCTAGCCCTTATATCCCCTTAGCGCCAACATTAAAAAAATCTACCAAAAGCATATTAACATATTTTGGTAACCTGACAAATGCAATTTAAGTTCTGTTTCTATCTTCATTGGTTCTGAAGTAAAAAAAGTAACAAAACATAATTTTAACCCTTTTCCCCAATACTTAAAAACGGGCCCAAAAACTTACTCATATTTTTTTAGGCCTGTCGGATGCAATTTGATATATGTTCCTATCTTTATTAGTTTAAAACTTACAAAAAACGCCTTAAAAAATCAAAATATATTTTTAAACCTTTTTTCCCCCTTTGGATACAAATTTGAAAAAAGTACGAAAAACGTAATAATACTTTTTTAAGACCTATCGAACGCAATTCGAATAATGTTTTTTTCTTTATTGGTTTAAAAGTACCAAAATATATATTTAATCCTTTTTTCCTCTTTCGGTCTAAAATTAAAAAAAAAGATTAAATTGCTGTCTGTTTATTTCCTAAGGAAAACGCAAAACTTTTTAAATTATGTTTTTATTTTATATGTATCTGTATATAAACAAATATGGAAAGCTTAACACGTGTTATGAATTTCATTTATTTAGCTCTACGCGTTGGATCAGTATGGTTATGGTTAACTTTGTTAGGTAACCTTCCCACACAAATGGGCGAAGTGTGGGCGTGGCAACAATAATTTCCAAAAAAAGTATCCTATTGTTCCTTTCAAACTTGAAGTAACTCCCTGTAAAAATTTCAAAAAATCAATCAATTGGTGTGGCCAGCTATAAAATACAAACATACATACATACATAGTAACATATGTAGTATATATAGTAGATTGCAGTAATAAACAGACGTAGTCTTGGTTTTTGGCTTACATTTCGGTGAGTTATCGCTCGATTTTGCTAGATTTCAAGAAGAATTTGCTTGCAGATATTTACAACATCGGGGGCTTAAAGAAGTTTATTTCGATCATAACACCAACAGATGGGTAGACGGACAGAGGGACATAGCTTAATCAACTTCCCAATCTATAAAAAAAAATATATATATAAAAATATATATATATATATATAATAAAATAAAAAAGAAAATTTATACTTTATGGGGCCGCAGATTATTATTAAAAGAAAAACACATCAATTGAAGAATTTATATACTTATACCCTTACCACTTATGTCAAGGGTATGAAAATACCAAGAAAGCTACATCTTACTTCAGTATTGTTTACGCATGATAGCTGTTTGACCTTTTCTTAAGAAACAACTGAAAAAATTAACTCCAACTAAAACTTAATAGATATTTTTGTGCAGCCGTTGTTGTGAATAACTGTCCAACCCGTGACAAAAAAAACTATTAATAGCCTTTTGAAAAAAATTAAAGGCACTTCGAATATCTTCTGGAAAATTATATATTCGTGAATAGTTTTTACTCTTCAATCTTGAACCTTAAAACGAAAGCAAAGATTTTGAAAGTTCAAAGCTGCAGACAAGATTTTTATGTTAGAAGTAGATGAGTAGATACGGGTTTAAAAACATTAGATTTAAGATTTTTTTGTGAAATATAAAGTCAGCCTGAGCCTCCAAAGTAGTAACTAGCTTTGTTTCATTATATTGTCAGCTAAATATAAAAATAATTCATGAAGCTAAAATGTTATGCAAACTATGTGCCTATGAACTTTTAAGAAGTGGGCAACTTGTCCAAAGATATAAATTCTTTTGCAACTTTCATACACTTAAAACACAACTTAAAGAACAGACGTTTGGACACTTTGAAGTATCGTGTTCAAGAAAACATGAACTCTTTTATCAACTTCTGCCTATTTTTTCTTTTTACTTTTTCGAAAAAAATGCATTATTAGGTAGACGTATCCTTACTCGGAATAAAAAAAAATTGGTTGTGTAATGGAGCATGTTATAACTAGGATCTGAACAAAATTTCATTAAGGTATAATTCTCTTCGTTAGAGCAATTTTTCATTTTTAAAGGACTTAAATTGTTAGCTTAAATTTATGTGTGCCAAATTTTATAGCTATTATTATTATCATAACTCCTTTAACTTTACTCAGTCGCCAGCCAGAAATCTTGCACTGTGTATGTTTATGGGTTTCACTTAAAACATTTACAATTTATTTGCCTGTTGTTTGTTGTTTATAACATAAATAATAAATTAACAAATTAATAATTCAAAAGCGTAAAAACAATTAACACATTTTTACTACCATCTACGCAATGTTTCTCGGAGTGTTATTAATGTTTAATTTTTCCCTCCGTTTTAACTTTTGCTTCTTTAATCCTTAAAGTTTGTTAATTGGGTTTTTTCCTGATCATTTATTTTTTATCCTTTAACTTTTAATTTCAATAAATCATTTTCTAAATCTTAAAGTCTTTACAAATACATATAAAAATATATTAAAGTTCTTTACAAAAAAATTTTAATTGTAAATTATTTTCATAATTTTCTCTTCATTTTCTATTTACCATCCTTCCAATATCTTTTGCTATCGACTTTTCTTTTGCCAACCTTCTTAATTTTGCTTGTTTGCAACTTGATATAAATTTTGTTGTTTTTTTTTCTCTTTAATTACAGCTGTTTGTTAATTAGTTTTGTTTCCTTTTTTCCATCATTTGATATTTAGCTTTTTACTTTGGTACATATTTTCGCAATTGACCTACTTTGAGTTGGTTGTTTTTTCAGTTGTGGCAGTTCTTTTGTCTTTAGTTTTGTTTTTGGTTTATAATTATGCGAAAAAATAAAATATTTGGTGCATCTTAAAAAATGCTTTTTACTTTTCTTTTCCATTAAAAAAAAGTTACTTTTACTTTGAATTGTACAAAGAAGTTGTAAAAGCGAATATTTTTAAAAAAATGTTAAAGAAAAATGAAGAGCAAAAAATGTGCACTAAAATATCTTTAAAAACTTGCAAAAGTATTTTTTTACTTGAAAGTAAAACTTTTTGTGGTTTCCTTTGTGAAAGACACAGTGAATAAAGAACACAAATAAAGTTGTTTAAGTCGAAATACCTAATTTTTGGTAAATTGGGCAAAGAATACTTTTTCGATAAAAATAAAACTTTAAAAACAAAAAACAAAGAAAATGTTTTTTAAGTTTTTTTAGGTAAGCAACTAAATATTTTTTACTTATTTCAAAAAAGTGTTTGTTGAATAAATCGGCTTTATCGAAAATAAGTATTTTTTGGCCCGATTTTAATTGAATTTTATTTTAATTGCATTTAAAGGCAAGAAAATAAGTGCATAGTTAGCAACGTATCAACAAAGGACTTTTTTCCAAAACTTGTTAAACTGCAGCATTTGTTTTTAATTTAATACGAAACCAGAGATAAAAATTTACCAACAAGAAAGACCTTAAGCCAAATACAAATAATTGATTTACATTGTAGTTTTATTTATATAAACAAATAAAAAGAATTCTTAAAAAAACTTTTATTAAAAATAATTAGAAAAATCTTATGAAAAATTAAACCATAAAAATGTTATTTCCAATCTTTACTAAAAGTAAGTTCAAATAAAATAATTACTTAAATGTACCAAAATGTTTCAAAAACTATTACAACTAGAAAAAATATAATTAGATAATTGATTAAATATATTATTGATAAGACCAAAAATAGTTATATGTAGTAACAATACAAAAACTATAACAAAAAAAATACTGTTTTAAAATATCTTTAAACTTAAGCTTTAACTTCACTTGTTTAAACTTCAAAGAAATGAATCTAAAAACCTAATTATCTTAATTCAATACAGTTCGGAAATTGCAAATTACGAAGTAAAAGATATGCAATAAATTAAAAAATATAAATAATTAATTTCATTAAAATGTTTTTTTTTTGTCTGCCTTTTATTTAAATGATCTCTGCAGCGGCTTAGAGGATCCTGAGATTTAAAACAGCAATAAGAATTGGTATCCGACTCAAAAAAACTAACCTGTCGCCACTTATTTGATACCTAACAGTTGCTAATGAGGTAAAACTTTTAGTTTTTTTCTTTACTAGCTTTACCCAATCCCACTACTAACTATAAAATGTAAGTAACATTCAAGAAAACTAAATATGTAGTTCTAAACTCAAATATTATTATATTATTATAATTGGGGTATTCAAACGGTATGCTGTCAAGTCATATTGCCTTAAAGTTTTAATATTTTACAATAGTTTAAAAAAATTGTTGTTGTGCTTAAAAGAAAAAAGTTCTATAATAATAAGACTTTTTGAACTGTGTTTATTGTTTTGTCATAAAGAGTAAAAACTTGAGCCGGGCGGCCGAAACTCTTTAGTAAAGCCGTTGATATAATTAACAAGTCGGAGTCATTAATTTTAAAATATTTTTGAAATTACAGAAAAATGTTTTCTCCCGCAGATGATTCAAATTTAAAATAGCACACTTAATTATGAGCGGATGCTCACAACAGTAGTATTTTTTCGTTTTATTTTTTTAAGACATATGACTTTATGACTACCCAGTAAATACCCTCAATATCTCTAGATTATCAAACCTATCATAACTACAATTAAAGTTTTTCGTTTGCATGCGGGTGCTACACTTGCATTAATTCACCCAAAGTAATAAAAATCAAGGTGTCAAAATGCATCATTAAAAATTTAAAACCTGCAACAGTTTGAAATATATAAGTTTTTTTTTAAATGATGGGAATTGGCAAATAGCATTTTAAATCGAGCATGCCAATGGAAAGATTAAAAGTCGTTCCTATTATAGTTGCGGTAATACCTGTTTAAATGCTTTGAACGAAGCCCCACTTCAATACATCCATGCATCCATGCACTAAAGCTTAAAAAATCGGAGTTTAGCATACTAAATGTTAAACACTCATTTGTAAGTAGAAGATATTATCAAAATCCTCATCTTTGCTTTCAGGAAAAACTTGAAATTTTGTGATGCAAGGCAAACTGCATTTTCGAACACAGCCATACTATAGATATAACGGTCCGAAACATTAAATATAAGATGTATTGAAAGAGAAATGCGTACTAGTTCTAATTTATTATAAAATGAATTGCCAATTAGCTTAATTTTTAAATTTTGTAGGCGCGTCACAGACCACTTTATTGCATTTAAATTTTAAAGTTCAAAATCTTATGTAAGCGTACAAAATTTCAAAAAAATTGATGCAGTAGATGCACCAGCATAAAGACCAAAATCTTTATGGGCGTAGCACCCCCTATCTTTTTGGCTGAAAATTTTTGAGCTTAGAGACCACTCGCACTTTAGAGGCCGTATATAGGTGCATAAATTTTCTTAAAATTGGGTACTGTACAAGCACATTAATTAACATTTAAATGTTTGTGGGCGTGGTATCGCCCAATATAAGGAGTTCAGTTTTTGTGGGCATACCCGCCTACTTTTTTTGCTATAAAATGTGGGCGTTCAAGGACTTAAATAAGTACAAAAGGTAAAAGTACCTCCATTAAAATCAGGACAGTAGAAATGCATATATACGTAGACTTACATTTTAATCGATGAAGTAGAGATCTGCAGGGTAATAAACATTTTCTAAAAAATCTTTTCCTACAAAAAAATAAATATTAAATATATGCGAAAGTTTCACAATATTTGTTAGAAAAAAGAAACACAACATTTATTCTTCATTAAAAATTCCTAAAATCATTTATAGTTCGTTACAGCCAAGAAAAACCAATTATATTATTTTAAGTTGTTTTATTTTGCTGATGGGTATCAAATAATCTCTTAATATTTGTTAAAATCTTTATTCGTATTCTATCAAAAAATAGTAAATGAAAATTTAATTGAATTGTATTGAGTTTCAATATTTTAAAAGCAATTAAACTGTCATTGTCGGTTTATGTATATAAAACTAAACTTAATTAACAAAAAAGTTGTAAACAAATAAAAAAAAAAAAACTATGGACCACAAATTTGTTAGAAACATATAAGAAACTAAAGAGAAAAATTAAAACTATAAAAATAAAAAATGTATAACCTTTCAGTTGCCTTGGTTTAAACAATGTTTTTTAAAACAAAAAATTTTAAATTATGTTGAAAAGAGCTTGAAAAGTAATTCGTTTAAATGGTTTCTTTTTTCAAATATAAAAAAAGAACATTACAAACTCTACAATTTTACTTGTAAGGTGACCAGTTGTAGTTGATTTAAGGAGAGTCAAACAAATTTTAAGTGGGGACCAAAGACTTGTAAATTAAAACAAATAAAATAAATTTTATTAAAATAATATCTTTTGCCACTTTCATAACTCCCCAAAAGTAAGTTTTTTTTACCAACCCAAACTCCAATTGTATTTATATAGTTCCTTCCATCTGGTCACCTAAAAATCCAAAAACAATTAAAGAAATAAAATCTATCCATTCTCCTGTTACTCAATAATTAATTGTTAGTATTAATCTTAATATCTCTTCTGCTGTTAAAGTTTAAAATTTTTTATGTTTCTATACCATAGTCTTCCGTGTAAAAGTAAACAAAAACAAAAAAGAGGAAAAAATTTTAATATTTTTATTATTTTTAAATGAACAAAAAATAAAACAAATTTAAAAAAAAAATTAGTAAATCATAAAGGAAATAATTAAAAAATCTCTCCTAATCGTTCTCTTAATCTTAAATTTTTTTTCTCTGGAAATTTTACAAAAATTAATACAAAAATAGAAATTTCAAGCAAAAAACTTTAAATCATAAAAACTTTGTACCTAAGAAAATAATTTAAAATAAAAACTTAACCAAAGAAATCGAAAAGCTTTCTCTATTCTTAATTTAATAAAAAAAAAACTAAATTGCATTAAATACATCAAATTAAATTCTAAAAGAAATTGAGTCCAAAACTTAAACAATAAAATCTAAATAATAAAAACTGTAAAAATAGAAAAGCTATTTTTAGAAAAAATTAAATTATTACAAAAAGTAAAACTTTTTAAAAATCTTTTGAAGCATCTGTAGAGTTTTTAACTAAAAATAACTGGTTTCTATAAAGAAAATAAAAACTTTTTTAAAAAAACTTAAAAATTTACACATAAAATCAAAAATATTTGGGAACATTTAAGTTCAAATTTAAAAATTCAACACTTGATTTAACAGAAAAATATAAAAAAACCAATTTAAGAAGTTAAAGTCGATCAAGCCCGACCGCTATATACACTATACTACACTTGACTTAACTTTATGTCGGTCTTAACATTTTAAAAATGAAATGCAGATTAAAATGATTTTTAAAAATTTGGCCTAAAAATGTGTGTACACAGGGTGTCCACCGGCTAGGTATATTTACATGTTTGTTTAAAATTTTTGATCAATCGCCCTATCATCCAATTTCGCATCATTCGCCTCAAGGTTATCAGCAACACAGCCTGTGCACCGCAATCTATTCTAGGTGATGTTAACATGAATCACTTTTCAATCTAAAAATGTCCGGCAGTTGCAAACTAGTTGGGGTGTAGAGTACAGTACACATCACTTAGTGACCTGGCAGTGGATTGACTGTCGGTGAAGATTATATATATCTGTCAAATATCCTGTAGTACCGCAGCTGTTGAGCTTCCTAGCAAATGACTTATAGTTTAGCTGATTGCTCATCGAGTAGTTTGAACGAAATCCGGACTAATGTTAGTGAAAAGAAAATACCTAATTCAACTCTCCCCTTAAGACCTGTCCTGAGAAACTGATTTAACCCGCCTCTTCCCCTGATAAAACTTTCCGATGTGCCGTGATAATATCATACTACTGTTAAAAGCGGGACCATGCCATGCAAGAAGCGCCACATTATGGTGATTATATATGGTCAACTCCACGTAAATCAGCCCGAAATGGAGAAAAATAGTGTTTTATGTTTAACAAAAAAAAACATAAATTTACGTCTAGGATGGAATGAAAAAGATTGAAACTTTCCCAAGGGCAAGTACTGCCGTTACAATATTTGTAGAAATAAAGTATAAAATATGATTAAAAATATATATTAAAAATATCAAGCCCGCTCTGAAGAATATTTTACATCACCAATCTCAAAGTCGTAATTCGTCACAGTCTGCTGGTCTTCATTGTAAGCAGAAATAATGTTTTTTTATTCTACTATTAAACGTTTTTTTTTTAAATCAAGCTTGGAAAAGCGGACTTCGGTTTTTTCTCTTGGAAAGTTAAAAAAGTTGGAGTATATGCACCTCCTGCACTTATTCATGTGATAAGATTCACCATTTAATAAATAAATAAAATAAAAAATTTAAACAAGTAAGAATGTTACAGTCGATCAAGCCTGAATTCATTATAGTAGTTGATGGCATAAAGATAAACATGTGTGCAAGATCCTAAAAAGGTTAAGAAATATTCGAGCCATTTATAGCCCAAAAATCTTATTCCAGATGGACATTTGTATGGGGGCTATATCAAATAGTAGACCGATTATATTTTCGTTCAGTGTATAAGTTGGCGGCATAAAGCTTGACACATGTGTAAAATTTTGTCAAAATTGGGTAATATTCGAGCCCCTATGCCCAAATGCAAAAAATGAACCGATTATTACCACAAACAATAGGCTTTGTGCCAGTACAAAAAAAAATTATCTGTAACAAATTTCGTTAAAATTTGTTCGAAATTGCGACCCGTACTTTGATCACAAGAATAGATGGACACCCAGCTAAACGGACGGCGTCGATTGGTATACTTGAAAATGGCTCTCATACCATTATTTTTATCTGCACAAACGCCTACGCCCTACCACATATGTGGTGTGTGTTAAAACAAAGTACTTCAAAGATACTTTAAAAAAACTTAAAACAGGTAATATCGGAATTTTAACAACAAAATGTGTCAAATTTATATTTTTCACTTAATTAGCTAAATAATATATAAATGTATGTAAAACAAAATTATGAACGAAACCCAATTAATTTTCTTTAAATAAATAATGTAAGTAAATATGTAATTGAAATAAAAAACAAATAAAAATAAAAAGTACGGCTTTAAGTATATGTGTTAATAGAAATTTAAGTAAAATTTAAAATAAAAAAAAATACATTTAAAAGAAAAACAAATATTTTTAGTTATTTAAGGAAAAGAAACAAGAAACATAATACAACAATTATGAAAATTCACGAAAGATCAAATTATTTATAGTTAATTAAAGAAATAAAATAATAATAATGACAAATTTATGAAATGTTGTAAATGTAAATAAAAATAGTTTGTGTAAGAAATAATATATATAATAGAAACTTAAAATAAATAATTAAACCTTAAATGTTTTAAAAACAAGTTTCCTTATTTAAAATTTTAAATAAAAATTTATATTTAAAATGATCTCGTTTTAGATGATTAAAAAAATATATGTAAATTAAAAAAGAGACACAACAAATTTATTTTAAATATATCTGTGTAGTTTTGAACCAAATAAATATGTATTTTAAAAAATATTAAAAAAGTACTATATATTTTTTTGTAATTGTAAAACTACTAGATGATAATAATATCTCAAAATTATTAAAAAAATTATAAATCGAACAAAATTTTCTGTTAAAAATTATTTTTTGTAAAAGTAATATAATATCTTTTATTTAACAAGTTTAGAATTGTTACTACTTAATTATGATTGTTTTTTCAGAAAAATATATGTCTATTGAAAAGATCTCTATAACCTTATTTTAAATTGTTATGTGACCCATGGTCGTATAGGATGGCTACAAAATACTTTTCAGTAGTTTCTTCTAATAAATAAATCTATTTTTTTATTAAATTCACGATAAACATATTAAAATCCACTTCGAAAATAAAATATATTATAAATGTTCACAATTATGCCTCATTTAAAGCCAAAAATATTTACTTCAAAGTAATAATTTAACATGTTAAACTATAAATTGTTTTAATATGTAAAAAAAATATTTTTTTACCAGTGAGCAGCTTTACAAAAAACGTACTCCTGTATTTTTATTCATCAAATTTTAATAAATTGTAATTTTTGATTAACAATTTAATTGATCCAATAAATTATTTATTTGGTTTTAGAAATTTAACAACAACAATGATACTGATTTACAATCGTTTTGGAAAAATAAAACCCATTTTTATAATACCTATAGAGGGTTTATTAAGAGCTTATTTCACAACTATGTTATAGATATCTGCCAAATAAGCCTCTCCTAAGCCTTCTATACATAAAAGTTTTACATACAAATTTTATAGTTTAATACTTCCGTACACTCGTTTGGGTTATTGCTTTCAGTTTCAGTGATTATATCGAAAACACAAAACAGATTACATTTCGGCTCTGCTAATTTTTTTTAATCATTTCTCATACAGTCTTATCAATAAAAACACAAAAACAACTCCAGGGTATTTAAAACTCAAATTGTCTGCCTCCCACTCAACTGTTATTGTTCTATAATAACCTTATATCAGAAAATTATATTAATTGTTATCGAAACTACTTTGTATGCTAACCTTAAAAAACAAACAAATAAATCATTATAAAAATATTTTTTTATCCAGAAATAAAATAAAAAAAAAATTTATTTAAACTAAACTAAAAAAAAATTTCCCTTAAAATCCAAACTTGACTAATTAGAAGATTTTATATTTAATAATTTTTCAAATTTTTTTGTGTAAACAATGAATTAAAAAAGCTGTAGATTAGATAAAAGGTATATTAAAAAAATAATACTTATTATATTTTAGCAATGGATGTCAAAAACTGTTTAAAAAATAAATTTATTTAATTAAAAATAAATAATAAAGAGCATTGGCCCAAGAGTATAAATATGTACATATGTATGAAAATGTTAAAGAATGAAAAATTAACGAAATGATAATTTAATTGAATTGTTGTACATAGTATAAAACAGAAATTGTATTTTAATAATTTGATTGATTTCAATTTGAAAACAAGTGTGTTGAAAACTGTCATAAACGGAAAATAGTTAAAAAAACCGGTGTAATTCTTTTACAATTAAATTGTAAAATACATAGTTGGAACAAATGATAGAAGAAAAAATTAAATAAACCAAAAATTAAAAATTAAGAAAATTTAAAATTTTTATTTAAATTATACAAAAAGGTAAGTTTTATTTAAAGAAATTTTTTAGCCTGAATCAATGTTTTCTATTGCATTATTTTTGGTTTGCTTAATACAAGCAAATAAAATTATTAATTTAAAGATGAATAATTACACAATTTTACAGGTATTGTGTTATTCATATCATTACAGATAGTTAAAGAAAAGATAAATAGCGATAATAGCAAAATTATGCTACGAACACATCTCGGACGTACGACGAGTTTCGTCTTTCACTACGTATTTGTCGGCAAAAGTTCGCTGTGTAAATTTGTCGTATGACTAGGGTGACCATATATTTCTGGTTCTTTGGTTTTTAGAGTCTAAGAACCACTTTCGGTTATGGCGATCGACTTAAAATGACCTGCAATCAACTTGAAATGACTTGCTAAGTTGATTAAAGCATTTCCGTCCTTCTGTCTTTTGTTCTTGTAGCCATAATGCAGGTTGACTTTGTAAGAAAAAATACAAAAAAATATTGATTTTTTTACAAAAATTATTTAATTAATACAGTTAGATTTTTTTATCCAAAAAGCCACAAACGATAAAAAATCACTCCAAATTTGTTTATGTTTTTTTTTATCCGTTTAATGTGTCGCTTACGTATGGCAACCATACTTTAGTTCGGTTGCTGGTTGATGAAATTGTACTACAGATACCAACTGACGACTTACTGTTGCCAATTTTAATTAAAAAATGTTTTACAATGTGGCAACCGAGAAGTCCTGGTCTGATAGTGTGATCATGTTACAATCAGTTAACTTACAAAATTACCCAATAACAAAACAACCACTAAAAATAATTTTTACAATTTACCTTTTACATTTAATAACATTTAGCAACTTTGGTCACTGAAATACTTTAAAACTTAAATCGGAAATGGCAGCAATGCACTGATTTTTTCGTCACCGTATTGAATAGAAAATTTTATCCACACAAGTATGTTTTATTTATGTCAACGAACATTCGCTGCGAAAGGTTCATCGTACGTCTGTGTTGTGTTCGTTGCATTAAAGTTAATAAAAAGCTTTAGTGTGTGGTATTAACCTTTAGCTTTAATGAATGTGATCAAGGTGTATCTATACAAGGTGGTAGCGTATTATCAGCCTATTATTGTTTACTTTGCTTTGCTACAGCAGCTAGATGTAAAAAGCTGCATTCTTTAAGTTTGTCAATATTGCAATAGTTACGCTACTACCCTGTATAGATACACCTTGAATATGATTAAACTTACAGAAAGAAAAAACAATATACAAAGCTGTTATAATACAGTCGATAACATAAATCAATCACCGATAGCGTTATTTTTTTTTAAGTTCGCGCTATTCGAAACCCAATTCAAACAGAAGACAGAGGACTGATAAACAAAAAACTGATAAAAAAACACTGTGCAAGAGTAAAAAACCACGAATACAGGATTGTGTAAGTTCAAATATACTAAATACTTACCAAAGGAAATTGCCCTGTGTACTCTGTAGATCCCTTAAAAATGGTGTCATCAGTTTAACCTTAAAAGTTGATTCCGATTTGACTGTAACGCCTAATTTTATTCAGCAATATTGCCTTTAAACTCTATTGATTAAAAAAATTTACATATTATTAAAAAGCTATATTTAACCGGAGTTTTAAATAAAAGAAAACAATTTTTTTTTATTTATTTTGGTAAAAAGTCCAACAACTATTTTTAAACGGCTTATAAAGTCCTAAAAACCCACTTTTCAACAAGACTATTATACCAAACTGCAACCAAGCTAACTAAGGTTTTTCAACTAGAAAATATAGGGTTTATTCCACAATCCAGGAGTTGAAATTACTTTATGTCATAAGCTCTTCTCAATATATTTACCACCTATATTAGACCTAAAATAGGGTCTTATGAATAGACTGGTGCTCCAAAGTCTATTTTGAAGTCACGTGCCCGCGTAGAGGAATAAATAGTCTTCAGTAACGTTAGGGTATCTGACTTACTGCCCATTGATTTTCTTAAACTTTTAAAAACCATAAAATGAAAATGGACACCAATCTCGCTTAAATCTATAAATTTCACGAAAATAGACCTTTTTCCAGGACTTCATGACTAATTGCATTCAGCTTGTATTGCTGCGTAAATAAAAGTTGATAAAAATGAACAATTTTTCTAAGTTTGGCAAAAAAATATTTTTGATTGTTTTTAAGTTATTTAAAAAAAGTAAAAAAGAGCCTATAATTAAAATTAAAAAAATATTTAGGAAAAAATTATTTTTTTTCAGAAAATATTAAATCATTTATTTAATCGAGTCTAAGGCAAAATATTTCCGAAGAAAGTTAGGCAATTAAAACTAAATCTGAATCATCTTTTGAACAAAAACTAATAGCACCATTGCTAAAGAGGTACATTGCTAACACAAAGTCCAAATAAAGAAAATTCTTACCAAACCCACCAGTCTGAGTATAGGGTTTCACTTTTCTTTGATGGTAAAATCGAACCAATGCTTTCTCCTTTTTGTGTTGTTGAAAAAGTTTTCATTTGTTTCACAGTGCAATCAGTCTCTAAAATCGCATTGGCTAGAAATTTCTTAAATTATTGGCACGTAAAAACAAAATTAATTTAAGTGCTCACCTAAGAGGATTGTGAAAATTAAACAACTTTTCAATTTACGCTAAACTACTACTTGTAAAATCACATTTGCATTAAATAAATTCCAGCATTTTTCGAATTTTATTTATTTTTTGCACTTTTCCTTTAAAAAAACACGCAGTCTAGCATATGTTTTAAGTTTTTTATAGCTAAATTTTTATTAAAATTTTACCTTATATTATTCAACCTTTAAAATTTTCTATAACTTTGTACGCAAAACGAGAAATAAAAGTTTAAAGAACAAAAAACAAAAATTGACAAAATTTGACTTAAGCAGATTTTCCTTCCACTCAGTGGCAAAACTATAAAAGAAAAGTCTATAAATACTTTAAATGTAATAAGTACGAACATAAATTTTCAAAATCATTGAAAAAAAAAAACGCAACAAAAAGCAGATGATAAAACTGTTAAAAAAAATTACGAAGGATTATAAAAGGATTTTGTTTATTAAAAAACAAACACAGAAACAAAGCCGAATTCGTACTTGCTGCAGATACAAATAAGACTATGAATGCATAGCGTGGGCCGTGAGGAGAAGGGCTTTTATAAAAAATTTTGCAAAACCCAAATAAAAAGTCTGTCTTAAAAAAGCAGGGACCGTAATAATTATGCTAAAAGCAATAAGTCTCAAAAAATAATATTTATTTTTTGATTTTTAAAATTTTTGGCCAAAAATTATTAAAATGTTTTGATTTTAATATTGTTTTTGTCAAAAAATAATTATGTATAATTTTTAACTTTTACTTTTTAGAAAGATGCAATTATTTTTTTTACATTTTTATAAAAATCTACTATTACTTAAAAATATTACAACTATTTGCGCTAAAAAAATAAAAATCAAAAAACTATTAAAAATTTCGTGACAACAACAATGAAAATTTTATTCACCACAATTTTGTTGTTGTAGAATCACCACCACCTGATGCATGAATTTACCTTGATTTTTGGTGTTATATTTGTAGTAGCTCCGCTACCACTTCGTATACATCGCATATATAGATCGATTGTATAGATTTTATAAATTAACCGACCATCGCCAAATCGTTTTAGCTGTCTACTTTTATATTTAATTTTTTTTTTATCCTAGGTTTCACAATTCTTTTATTAATGTTCGATAAAAGCATGGCATAATCAGTTTACAAGGAAATATCAATTTAACAGCTGATTATGTTTTGCTCGAGTTTTCTTACGATTGCAATCTGTCAAAAGATTATAATTTTTAACATTTTGAAAAGTAAGATTGTAACAACTTCATAATTTTGGTAGAGTATTTGCTGTAGTTTTTTTCGTATTGCTTTTATCTTGTAAGCTGATTGTACTACGGTAAAAACTATTGAAAGTCGCAATATGTTTGACCTTTTAAGGTCACCAGGGAGAGAACTATTTTACAATCATCTAGAGATTAAATTTGTATTAAAGCCCTTCTAAGGAATTGAAAAGGGGACTAGTATTATGTAAAGTAATTTAGTTACATGGTATGGCTATGAGCTGTTGGGTTCTTAAAGAAACTCTTGAACGTTTTAGTTTGTTTATAGTAATTTTCAATAAATTTATTGAGGTTTTTATATAAAGGCAGAAAATATTTATGAGTTCTTTTAAGAATTTGGTTGAAGTCTGCTAATGATTTGGTGTAAGAACCAATGAAATGAATATAGGCAAACTTAACCGACAACAAACCCTTTATATAAATTAATTAATTTTTACAAAATTTTTCACATTTGTCTTACTTTACGCCACTATCTACCCATGCACATGCCCCTCCGAAATAAGCATTTGATCAAATATTACTTTACCTTTTTTCCCACATGTTTGCCTTTATGCCATTAACTATTATATATATATATTTTATATACCCTAAATACAAATGTTGTGTAGGGTATAATATGGTTGGGATGACCGACTGTAACATTATTTTTAGTTGTTTTATTACTTTTCTTTCAATTTGTTTATTAAATATATTACTATTTTTAATAAAAACCACATCAAAAACATTAAATACCTGATGTTCATAGCCCTCATTTAAAATTTGATAATCTTAAAATATGTAAACCGTCTTAAAACTTCTGCTATACTGAGCTTATTTTACCACAAACCACGCAATATCAAACTCATTTTGATTTTACTCCATTAATTTCATTCAGTTCAAAGGCACAAAAGGCCCACACAATGTCAATAATAATGTTCAATCAATTGATTGTTTGCCTTGTGTATGGGCCCCTTAACCTCATTTAACTATGGGTACAAACATTGCCGAATCTTCTGCATTTCAGTCAACGCTATGGCGTTTTTTAGGGAAAAATAAACAGAAACAGATGAAAAAAGAGAAAACACAAAATATTTAGTTACGTGTGGTGCAATACGAGTAGTTAGCTGTATGCTTGCATTTATTATAAAAAAATATCTTTTAATTTCTGCGGCAAGGATTAAAAAGGATTAAAATTAAATTCAAATAGGCCTAATGAAATAAGGCTGTTTTTTCTTTTTATTCAATTATTTTTTATTTATTTTCTATTTATTTTTATAATTTAATGCATAAATTAAGTGGCGCACTGGAAATTTTCAGATAAAGTACAAGGGGAATAATAACAAATTCCTTCAGTGATTTTAACACAATAAATGGCTTTTGTTATAAGTTTATTAAATAAATTGTTTTTATTATATGGATAGAAATTTAAGAAAATTTAACTCATCTGTTTTTTTTTACTTTTTAACTATTAATACAACTATGTATTCCACTTTGCACACATTCCTAGCAAAAACTTGGAAGAGATTAGGCATTACAAAATTCTTACTTTTCAACTACTATTACATACCGTCTGTATTACTTGGCAGTTGTTAGATAATGCGTTATTTCTTATCTAAAATTTAGGTAAATAGTTTCTGTTTGACAATTTTTAACTTATTCTAACTTGATATTTTAAGCCAGTTTTAACCAAAACATCAAGGAAAAAACTTTAAGTACAACAATGAGTAAGTAAGTAAGTACTTACTTAACTCCCTCTTTGTAAGCGAGCAATGTCATCGCCATGTTAAAACATTGGGTAAAAATGCTAATGAGTAATAGTTTTTTGCACTTTAACTCATTAAAAGCAATGTAAGTTTTTGCTAGGTAATTTGATTCATCGTGACGTATTACTAAAATAAATTTTGTTATCAAATAGGTTTTTTTACTACCAAAGAAAACAAGAAAATCTGTATTCATCCGTATTTAGGCAATTTCACGTAAATTGCAAATTTATAAAATCAAACCTATAAAAGTCTTCTCAAAGATGTTTTAAAAGTTCAAAATCCTACTATCCCTAGGAATTCCTTCCTTCCGTCACAATGGGATTGTTCTTTTCAGGCAGCGTTAAATCAAAAATTTCTCATACCTAAATTTAAACTATTGTATTTGATGCATAATAACTTCTACTTAAGAGGTTATCAATAATGTACATTTTAAGTAGTGCAAAATACTTGATTTACCTAATGTCTTGTTTTGTGACTAAAACAAAAAGATACGAAAACAAGGCCTAATAAGTTCAAATTATACATGTTACATAGAAGTTCAAAAAGTTACATAAAATGTAACCAGCTGGCAACGCTGGTAAGTGCTGAAGTTGACTTTAGCAATATTTAAGTTGACGTTACCCTCGATCTCTCCGTATGCAAAAGTACTAATGGGCAAAATGTAAATTTTTTAGAACCATTTATCAAGAAAGTTAGAGCACAATTACTCTCTGACATGATACAAATAACTAGGTAGTCTCGTCAGCCCAGCTGATTAGAGCCAAAATGTCAAAATTATGTTCTCCCTGTGAAAATAAAACAACAAAAATTATTACGCATCGTTTTTTTTTTCTATGAGCTGTTGTTTGATACTATGGTTTTAATTTGTAGTTGTTTCAGGGACGAGATTACCTGATTAGTTGTATCATGCTCTCTGATTATCTTCTTTTAATAAGTATTTACATATCGCACTCTAAATCAAAAATAGTCACAATTCAAAATATTTTTTTTAATGAGAACCGTTTTTAATGCTGTGGAAAACGTCTCCTAATTGTATAAACAAATTAAATTAACAACAACCAAACCGCCTTTGAAGAAAGTTATATAAAATGTAATCGAAATTTTCGCCTTCGTTACAGATTTGTACTTATTCAAATAAGACAAGTATTAAATGAAAAATGTTTTTTTTTTTATGTAAATAATTTTAATTTTTATTTTTAATTTTAAAAACCATAATTAAGACTTTGTTATAACCAAACGAGGGCCTCGACGCTGTTTAACGTTAGAGTATTTTTAAAAACATTTAAAAATATTTCGTTTAATATCATTTAAAAAATCTTTAGGGATCTATATTTTTTTCATATATCTTAATAATTTAAAAAAATACTAAATTCAAAATAATAAGAAAAATTGGATCTCTTGCAAAACCAAAAAATTTGTCCCAAGCACTTTTCTATTATTGCCACAGGGTAATATATACATACATGTGTGTATATAAACATATTAACATTTACTTTAATAGTGTCATTACACAAAATTTCATTTTTTTAAACTAAAAACTACAAAAATTTTTTAGTTTAAATATTTTGAAAACCTTCAATTTATATTCAATTTGCCAAATGCAAAAATAATTTCGTTTTTTATTTTTACACAAAATCTACTACTTTAAATTTTTTTATATTTTTTTTGTAATAAAAATATTATTTCGGAGTCATTACACCCTAAGCTTGTTATACAGTATACATACATACATACACCCAGAAAATTATTACACTAGCATTTTTTTGTAAAGTTATTTTTAATTAAAAAATAATACATTTTTTTAACTGGTTTGGTTAGTTATTCACAACAACAACTGATTCTTAGTTGGAAATTATTTTTCAGTTGTTTTTTTAAGAAAAATTCAAACAATTATCATGTGTAGACAATAACAAAATAACATTTAACTTGGTTGGTGTTCCTCATAAAACTTTTTGTTAAACAGTAAAGTTGTAAAAATAAGAACAAAATTATTTATATGCTTTGTATTTTTGTCTTAAGGCAAAAGGTTTAATAAATTTCGTTTTTACTTCCAAAAAAGAAAATTCGTTTGCCTTTCTGGATAACAGTTCAAAAGGTGAAGTTGACATCCAAAAACACAAATACCATTCAAAGAGTACTGGGGGTAAATTACGGCATTCGATTCGAATCGAAATTCTGCTCGATCTATGGAGCTGTTAGTGATTTTAAAATAGGAATTTTAATACGATTTTTTGAGTTTCGAATCGAATGTCGTAATTTGCCCCCGGTGATGAAAATCCGTAGCTGGTTTCAAAATTCTTTTTGGCAGGTGATGGCTTTTTTAATAATCTTCTTTCATTTATAATTGATTAAAATTAGTGACTTATTCTTAGCAAAAATTAATTAAATTTAAAATCAAAAGAGCAAAATTTAACAAAAGTTATTATTTTGAAAGTTTCTGTAAGTTTTTTTTCAAGTAAAAAAGTAGAGAAAAAAATTTAAAACAACAGCTACCGCTAATTACTGATGTAATTACATTTAAAGAAATTAAAGTTTTTCTAGTTTCATAATATTCTGCAAGATAATGTTTTATTATTTAAATTAAAGTGATGTTTTTTATTGATATAAATGATTATCCAGTTGTTTAAAGTGCTTTTCCAGTTGATTACACTCAAAATTTTTCGAGTGTATTTACATATATGTATATATGTATATATATACACACTTAATTAAAAACAGTCATAACACAAAATTCTTTAAAATAATTTTTTCCTCTTAACCAAGTGCCCGAATCAAACCTTTTACGAATTTTATAAATTCCATGGCATTTCTGTAAACATCATTTAAAGACGGTTTTTATTTTTAAAATTAATTATACTTATACAATAAACACCATGGTATTAGAAGCAGAAAAATAGGCTCTTTAAAAAAATTATTATTTTGAGTTGAAACTGTTTTTTATTTTAGTGTACGATATGTACATACATATGTGCAAAAATTATTTTATTACGGTTAATCATTGCAACAAAAATAAATTGTATCGAAAAAAATAGTCTGCCTATTATAATCTGTAAACTTTTTTCTAAATCATTCAAGTCATAAAGGTAAACAATAAATTTCTAAACCTGAAAATTCCTATATGTTTCGAAAAAAGCCGGATACTTAAAAGTTATTATCGCTTAAAAAATTATTGAAAAAAGCATAAACAAGTGATACAAAGCCATTTAGACTTATAACCTTACAGCAGTATTAATTAAATCAAAAAGTTTTTTGCAGCTTTCTAAAAAAATAGCATCAAAAATGATGAAAGCAATGGAAGACCCAACTGTAATTGAAAATTTGGGGCCATATGTTCTTGCAATGATATCTTACAGAATCAGCTTTAATCCAGAGAATGTTCTACATTTTCTTAATGCTGGCATGAGGCGATTTAGGAAAAATTATTCACATCAATTGGAAAAAGATATTCTGGAAAATATTATAACAATTCTGCTTCGCGTTTATCGAACACAGCCGCACCCACCAGCACCTGCTGATTTTAGGCCATATTTTATACCGCGCTATGACCCCTCGCATAATACCAAAGTTATTGTGGAGGAAAAGCGATGGGCAGAGTCACATAAACGTTTACTCTTGTACAGACGTATCAGAAATGCCGAATTAAAATATCGTGTCAAAACGCTAGCCGAGAGATTGTTTCAAGGAAATGAAGTAATTGAAAACCGAGCGGCTTTTCTTAGTGAAGTGGAAGATTATCTATTGGAAAAGGGTTTCACCGTTAATGAATACCAGTACGTACGTCACATGATTGGTATATATTAAACAATAGATGGTGTGAAAAGTTTAAATACAAAGTAATGAGAAGATTTAATTTTAATGTTTAAATTTGTCTGTTAAATTAAAGTTTTACTTTTATGCTTGTTAATTTTATGTATGTTTTTTAAAATCTAACCTCAACGCCCAGGAACAACGAATTTTATTAAACTAATTTTAAAAAAGTTCCATCGTGTTACTGTAGTCAAATAATGTGTATCAAAATAGAATAAAACTCGATTTATTTATTACCAAAAATTATTTGAATGGGTTTCTTGAATTTTTTTAGTAAATCATCAGCACATGTTCTGAATTTTCATTTGGTTTACTGAAAAAAAAATGTGTCTACTAAAATGTACTGATTTAAAAAAAAAGTACTAATTGCACTGATTTTTTTTAAAAAAGTACTGAATTTACTCATTTCTCAAAATAGTTTGATATTTTGATATTTGTAAAAATTCTAAATAAAGGACTATTGCCCCAGATTAAGGTTAAGAAAAACTAACCGGACAAAAATTTCTTTTTTACTTCTTTGATACCTTTTCGAAATAAAAAATTATGGACCATGAATAAGGATTGTTAAGAAATAATAATAGTTTTACTTGTCAATGCTCATAGTACAAAACAATTGAAACTGCGCTTTGTGGGTTGAAATGGTTCGAAAGTGACGCTTAATTGAATTTTTAAAATTAAGTTTTTGTATTAATATTTGGTACCAGATAAAACTAGATAAAATTCTACATCACTATGTAAATTTTTAAGCATCTATCTTGTCAGCTGACTCCATAGTGACGTGTCAAAGTACAAAATTTTTTGCAATTTTTTAAAAAAACGAAAAAAGTAAAATTTTGCATTAAACGAGTCCTCAATTTCCAAATTTAACGTTAACAAGGTGTTATTTAAAGAATGGAACCTTCAACTTCAAGTATTTAGGTATATAAAAATGATGTAGGGTCTTATTCACAAACGTACAATAGTGTTTATTAAAGGCTTATTTGACAAGTATATATGGAATAATTGTCAAATAAGCCTTTAATAAACACTATTGTACGTTTATGAATAAGACCAGTAGTGTTTTTGAAAATATATGTGAAAATATTTTTGACGATTTTTTTAAAAAAAGGTCTAAAATCGGCCTATTTTCAATGTTTCGTGAACCATAACTTTTGAGTTAGTTAAGGTTGGGTTTTGAATCATAAATTTTCTAAAAGTTGTAAAATTCTCGAAATCCTTTAAAACCCGAATTCAGACTTTAAATAAACTCATATTCATATATATGCAAAATATATATTAGTTTTTTTAGTTTTTAGAAAGAAGACAATGTAAGCTTTTGTTTGCTTCTCATTTTGTTAAAAAAATCCCTTTCGATTTTAAAATTACGGCGAAAATTGCTAATTTTTTTATTTTTTGTTGAACTAATGGTTTTCTAATACAAATTTTTGCTTTTTAGTTTGGCTTAAGTTCATATAATTTCTTTTTTATTAGAAGAAATTATTATTTTCCGTTAATAATAAGAGAAAATTTAATATGAAAAAAGCTGATTTTTCTACCGATATTCTGAAACAAACTATAATATTCCGAAAAATAAAAATGTCTATTAAATCGTAAAAAATTTTTTTTCTCGTGTATCTTTTTTTTCAGAATATGCCTTTTTATGCATGTTTAACGATTTGAAAAAAAAATTTAAATTGCGGCTCCCATGAAATAATCGCCCCTTTCGGTGTCATCCAACCCACTGTGCTGCGTTTACGAAAAGGACGTAAATTTTTGCTATAGACATTATTTATATTAAGATTTTTAAAGAATTGTGATACCCTTTTCCTACATATTAGTCACGTAGAGACTTTCATCCCGTTATAAATTCTTTAAGATATCTGTGGACTTTTGACAAAACCACTTATTAAAAAAAAGTGAATTTTACAGGAGAGCAAAAAAACTACTTTAACATCGCAAGTACATGCGAAAATTCAATATTGAAAAATAATTCAACTAACTTACTTTATAATTTTAGGTTTTAAAACTTTGTAGATAATAATCACGATGTTTAAGTAGTTTTTTTGCTCTCCTGTAAAATTTATTTTTTTCAAATAAGTGGTTTTGTCAAAAGTCCACAGATATATTTACGTCCCCACAAAGTAAATACCTCTGGCTTAACATGCAAACGCTCTAAGTCTACATTTTAATGTTTTATAGGGCAGACAAAAAACAATCAATTTCTTTTTTTACGTAAACAGTTTTGAATTCAGAAATACATTTTTTGTATTCTTCTTTGTTTTCGTGTGTGTAAAAGCAAATTGGAACCAGAAGTATTTGTCGGGATAAAAAAATGTTTGCACTTAGAACTGTTTCCAATACTAGGTTTATATTTAGGTCTTTTTCTTCAAATTTGTCATTCATTATATTTCTACTACAATTAAAGTATTGTACTTTTTTTGCTTTTTATGGAAAAAGCTAATTATATGTAAAACAGAAAAGGTTGCTTTGGATATTGTAAGTAAATAATCATAAATTATTTAGAAATGTCAATAACGAAAGAATACAGAAAAAAAATTTAAATGCAAAAGAAACTTAAAAACAGCAAAATATTTAGCAGAAAGGGGTAAAAAATTTGTATTTTTTGTACATTTTTTAAAACTTTAAATATTTTAAAACTTGTTCAATAAATGCTTTCAAATTTTTGAATATTCCATTTCTTTGTTTTTAAGCCAGCGATATGTGTTTTGCATTCTTTCAAGTTAGGAAGTCAATTTAGCCATGCCATGAAGACAAATCAAACAAAACACCTTTTGGTGCAATCTAAAGCAGATTGCGATTTAAAATCAGAACTAATGGACCGAGATATAAGCAAGAATCCATTCCTTTATAAAAAAATACATGCATAGTAGCGAAAGTAACTGAATGAGCATGGCCATTGTTGAAACAAATTTAGCATTAAAACATTGAAGATGGCAAGCTAAGTAAAGGAACATTTTGTTTTTGACAGGAGCAAAGAAATAAATTTTATAAAATTTTGATTCCCTATATCTCCGAAACTGTAATATCTTTTGACTAAAAGCCTCTTTTTTAATATATCTGTATTAAAAAAGAAAATATTTCAATAGTAGCAAGCGACATGAAAGAATCAACCCATCCAAATATAGCGCTGTTGTTTAACTTTGGGTCACTTTTCAGTGCGGCCATTAAAGCATTTCGCTGTTCTCTAAAAGGTCATATAGTGCACTAATTTGTACACATATGTATGTATGAATAATTCACTTTATTTATAAATGAGGAAGCACTGTAGTGCTTAAGACGTTATATGTAGTCTATTATAAGAAAGCCCATCCTATTACTTTACTTGATCGTGCTATCGCTGTAAAGCTGAAATGTATACACAATACGGTGGGTTAAATTGTGTGGGCAAAAAAAAAGAAAAACCGTATGTTAAAAATAAAATCTACAAAAAATTCTAAGAATTTTTTTTAAAAGAAACCATAAGTTTAAGACAAATTTTAGCCTGCGCAAATCCTCATGAAGACGTGAATGGACACTTATGAATAAAAAAACAAAAAAAAAATCTACATAAAAATCTCGAAACTTTAATATTTGCTTTCCTTTTTTTAGAATGTAAAGCAATGCATGGAAAGAACAAAGCAAGTTTCAAATGCCGCTTAAAAGTTCAGAGTTGGTTAACAAATTAACGAGTTGCAAATGCTTAAATGTGCCAGTTGCAAAAACCACAAAGCACAGTGGGGCATAATAGAATTCTTTGGAAATAGCTGAGCCATTGCAAGCCATTTGTCTGACAAAATATTTGACATAAACATAGCAAAGAAGTATTCAATTTTATGCTCTCCGCTCAGGTTTGGCGTTTTTACGCAAAACGTGGCACCTTAAACATCGGAAATTTTCAAATGCCTGTCCTGATTTTTTTTTTGTTGTTATTTTAATTTCCTAAATTTTGTTCATATCCTGCATAAGCTCTAAAAAAAAACATGCTTACATAAGCCATTTGGCTTCAATAATAATTTGGTTATACCCTTGGTCCAGTTTTTTGAAAACCGGATCTAATAAACTACCATTTATTCTGCTCGTTAGACCAAAAAATGTAAAGGTCTTTATAAAAAGAGTAAAGTAAAATTCCAAGGCTGCGATTAAAAATTACAGCCAAATGTCGGAAGCCTGCACTAATACTTAGCAACTTGGTAAAAAAAATTCAATTCTGGGATTTCGGCTAAGCTTTGTTGGAATTATAGGATTTGCCTTTTTTGTTACAAGTTTTTTTTAGTTTTATTATTGTAATTCAGTCTAATTGTGTTTGGCGTTGTCGTGTCGAATGTTGTCGAATTAGGCACAAAAACGACCAGGGTGCTATTCGTTTAAGATTGGCGTATCTGTAAGACGGTGCCAAAAAAAAAATAAAAATGGCTACGTAAACCAAGGGTGATTATTAAGTGCTTGCAACCAAAAAAATCGACTTGATGTCTTTAATAATAAATATTCTGTAACAAATTATATATTTTCGTTTCTCCAAGAACTAATATTTTTATGCAAACTTAGTAATATCTGCTGATATCTAGATAGATTTAGTTAAGATTTACAAAAATGCTAGTTCTGGCGTAAGACTTTTTTGGAAATATCGCCAAAATTAGCCTATGGAGTTTTACCTATTTTAGATAAAAATTTGAAGCTTAGTCAATTTTTCTGAAATTCCAAACCTACAAAGATTTGCGCAGTATTTTGTGTAGATTACCTTTTTGACAAAAAAGAATGACTCGCCCTAATACATAAGTACTCATATATGCAAGTAAAGAACTAAAAAAAGTTGCTCATAAAACAAAGCGTTTGCCCATTAAAAAAGAAGTCTAGTACAAAGAGTTATTATCTGCGGAAGTGTATCGATGTGCCCAAGTGTGGTATTGTTGTTAAACGTGTTAATATGACCACAGAAATACTTATTGGCTAAAGGCATCTTAAAACAAAGAAACATCATATGAAGTAAATACAATTTTATTTCTTAAGCATTTTACTGCACTAGAAATTAAATAGAAGGAGTTAAAATAGGTTTAGTATTGATTTAATGCAAGGCTAAACAAGTAAGGAAGTTGCAGGCAGTCAAGCCTGACGGAATTTTGTTGTGGCGAAAAATGATTTTTGGTAAAAGATATTTATATATGCTGAGAATAGATAAAAATGGACGACAAATATTTAAATTAAGTGTACTTGTTGGAGGCATGAGGTCATATACGTACATATGCCAAGCTACAGATAGTATAGATCGAGTACTATTCGAGGCAACTGTAGCTCTAAATCCTTTTTCCGGGAGGACATTTGATAGTCATGTGTAATTATGTAAAACTGATCCACTGATGTTAAAAAAGGCTGGAAACTTATACCAAGGCCTTAGACCCCCGTCAGAACCAAAAGCCAACTAAGCGGACAAGAAGTAATCCTTTTAAAGTTTTGGTAGTTTTTTAACTTCTTAGGGTTATGAGTCTACAAACATAAAAATGGCGGCTATTGACCCAGATTGAGGTCGAAAATAAATTATGTGGCCAAATAGTGCATTTCTACGTTTTTTTGGTACTTTTTGCATTTGTTGAAATTATGAGTATACACAGGGGGAAAACTTTCTTTTTAAATGCATTTTGTCAAAAGTGAGCTAAGCGCGTTTATTTTCTATTTGACAACGGATGGTATTAGTTTCTGAGGAACCCTGGCTCTTATTTTGAAAACACTCGTCCGTGTATTGACAAAGCTTCTTATTTATTTCGACTAGAGCCGTCCTCATTTTGACAACGCTTGTTTCTTGCTTCAATCCAATTTCAAAAACACTTCGTTCTTACTTTTTTAAAAATTGTAACCTATTGAGGACCAACATATTAAAAAAAAGATGCATATTTTTCTTATTTTTTATTGATTTAAATATTTTAAATTTATTAAAACGTTTCTGTTTTAAATTATAAATTATAAAGGAATTTAACTTTAACAAATTATTATAAGAATAATCATAAAAACTTATAGTATTAACGTCTGGTAATCACTTCATGACGATTTTTTGGTGCTTTTTTTCTTATGTAATACTCGAAATTTTGTTATATACCCGTTTTTGAAAAGCAGGTATTAATATCGCTATTAACGATTTTTTACAGTTGTTTTAAATGACTTTTCAGTTATCATGAAAATTTTTTTTCTGAATTTTTTTATTTTTAAAAATATTAGTTAGGATTTAATCCAATATTTCTTGTTTATTTATGGAAATATGGGATTAAATCCTAACTAATATTTTTAAAAAGTGTTGTTAAACAACAAGGTTTTGTTTTCGGTAGCCCTTATTATATATTTAGTAATAACTAATGGTTATTCAAATGTAAGGGAAAAAAGAAAATCAAAACAAGCGAATAGCGAATATTGGTTTGTTGGATTCTTAAGGAAACTTGAACGTTTTGGTTTGCTTATAGTAATTCTCATTTTGTTTATTGAGGTTATTATATAAAGACAGAATATATTCATGAGGTTTTTTAAGAATTTGGGTTGAAGTCTACTGACGATTTGGTGTAAGAACCAATGAAATGCATATAGACAAACTTAACCAGCAACAAACCCTATAAGTTAAACAGAGTCTTTTTTTTAGAACTTTATAGCTTTTTGGAGTGCCTCGACACGTTTAGATTGTATTGATATGCAAATATAAGCTGCTTAGTGTTATTTTGCTTTAATTTCTTTAAATATTAATAGTTAAAACTTAGGATTCTGTGAAAATTGTTCCAAAGATTGTTTTAAGAAAAAAAATGTTTGATTTTAATTTAAAATTAAAATATCAAGAAAATCTAAAAATAGATAAAGTGGGGTGTTATAATAAAATCTTAATCAGCTTTCAAACAAAAACTAATGATAAAATTTTCTGAGTGGTCCACTGATTTTTCGAAATTTTAACGCCCATTAAATGAAAGCGGTTACTAATCTGGCTACCTTACCTTACCCCTTTACTACCCTTTATTGGTAAAACAAAACCTTTACTATTCCGTCTCTGCATTTTTTTACTGTTGCCAGTGTTAAAGTATGATTCTTTTATTTTAACAAAAATTAACCGGTTTCAATATAAAAATCAATCAATCGTATATTTTAACATTATGATGTCCTAAAGCATCCTGGTTTTGCATCGGAGTTATATTAAGACTGCTCTGTGGGACACCATAAAAGATTACGACTGTGACAACTAAAATAGACCATGTGGTCGTAAATTTTTTGCAGAGAAGGAATATTTAGGTTGATGATTTTAAGAAACATTTTTTTTATTTTCATTTCTTTTAACGTATTTATATATGCTCACAGTGCTTCTGATGATGCAAGAGCTGGCATCACTTTTACCTCTATGTATAGAAATGTAAAATTAAGATCAAAGTCGAAAGTCGATTAGGCGGTGAAAACTTACTACATCACATATTTGTAGTTTCTTGCAGTTTTAAAATTAACTTTGCGTATACAACGTGAAAAATGGCCAGATTAAGACTGTAAACCATAAATACGAAATTTTGGATTTCCCCAAACAAGTAGGCATTTTTTAAACCAAGCACGGTTTATTTAGTACAATTTATTTTTTTAGCCATATTTAAGCCAAAAAGAATTGATTTATGTTTGAAACCATCAAATACATCAAGCTTAGAAAAATTGATTTAAGCGTAATACAAAAATGGAAACTCATTTTTTGGACTAACGAAACTTTATTAAAAATGCGGAGTTTTATAATTGTTTTTATTCTTGATTTGAACTTGGGACTCTCCATACTGCAACGCTGGCGCGCTACAATCTAAGCCTAATTTTTTCATAATTTTTTAAAGTAATCCAAACAGAACTTATTTAAGAAAACCTTAGTACGGATCCTGCTTAAAGATTTCAATAACAATTTTGGATAAATTCAAGAACAAAATTCTCTATTTTAGAATGTGTTTTTTTCTTTCGGTGTACCTTATTAGCTTATGGCAAACATTTGAAAAGCCAAACATTCAGATTTTTTATAGATAATCCCTTTTTACACCTTAAACCATTAACTAAGTCTGAACTTATAAATGCTTTTCTTGTGTTAAATTGCAAAAGTACAAAATACTTAATTACAAGTTTATGTAATCATACATTTAACATTAATTTCATTTTACATAACTTTAAACTAACAACCCAAAACACTTGTCGCATTTACAATACGCACAGCCACACAGAATCATAATTACTTTATATGTGTACTTGAAGAAAGATTTTGTAGCGGATGTGCGTATTCATAAAGGGTGAAGATTTGAGAGTGCATAAACAAATTCTAAAAAGACAGTTTAGTTAATGTTTTTTAGCATAAACATTTTTAGAATATTAGAAAGGTTTGGCAAACCGAATGTGCATATTAGATAACTTTTAAAAAAAAATTTTAAACGAAGAAGTAAGTTTTTGAAACTTATTCACCTCTTTCGCAAATAACCATTCCCTTGAAAATACTTAAAAGTTTACTAACACACAAAAAACATAACAAATTTTTTGGAGGTGAATTCACAAACGTAGAATATATTCGGCACCAGCCGAATTTCGTTGCTGGAATCGCGGCTAGGAGCTTGCTTAGACTAAGTGAGTCAGGTATGTGTGGGGCAGTTTCGGATGGACACGCAGGCATTTTGGGATCATTGCCCAAGTATTGATTCCGAAAAGGGAGGCATGGAATGGAATCAGAAAAGCTGCATGAGGGGTGTGCAGTCTCTACTAATGGATCGAAGATGGATGCAGGCACTGGGGCTGATGTCTATATAATGGACACGGGGGTAGGAATGTCGGGCAGACTTCCGGGCGAGTGCAGCGTTTTTAATGCTAAAATTCTGGGGGTAAAGAAGGCCGCTGCATCATAGGGGAGGATGTGGATGGGAGAGGGGAAGTAAAAATCTACCTTTATAGTCAGGACGCGCTTAAGGCTCTAGAGAGACATAATGCTCTTAGGGCGAACATGGTGACACGCTAGGTTAGACTCTGTTGGGTTCCGGGTCATTGTGACGTTTCCGGCAATGAGATCGCCGATTGACTGGCAAGGAAGGTATCGGCCCGAGTTACTGGACTTCGCTATGAGCCGGTGAGGCCACCACTGGGTTTTTATTATGGGCTGATAGGAATTTGGATAATGGACAAGGTAGGCTAGGAGGGACCAAGCTGATTGCAAGATCTCTAGACTTTCATGGCCCAGGCTAAACAGGATGGGCACTGACCTGCTGCTCAAGGAGAGCAGAGGGGTTCTAAAGTGAATGGGGCAGAAACTCTTTAAATTTCTGCAGAGTATTGGGGATGAGGAGGAGATAGAGACGGTAAAACATCTTGTCTGCCACTGCCCTGGTCTGAAGATCCGGCGACAGAGGTGGTTGGGAGATCGCTTCTTAGATGGATTTGGTGAGGTCCCTGGGCGTGGGCTGGGGAGCATCATAGGTTTCATAAAGAGGGTTGAGTGGATGGACAGAAAGGTTATTCAACGCGTATGACTACTGGCTTCCTTGGAATTTTTGCGGACGGCGCTCTTGCTCTCTTTTTCTTTTGTTTATGGGAGGTTTTTTCTTTCCCTTTTTTCTTTTTTTCCTCTTGACGCTTCTAAAGGTGCCAAAAAACTTACATATGCCAAATTTTATCAAAATATTTTTAAAATTGCGACCTGTAGCGTGTCCACAAGAATACATGGGCACTCAGCCGGCCGAACGGGAATTCTTAAATCGACTTAGGAAGTGATTTTAAGGGGATTGAAGTGCTTGAAGGGGGATCTCAGACCATAATTTTTGGGTGTTGCAAAGATCTGCACAAACGAATAATTCCCCTACCACTTATGCGGTGTAAGTATTAAAATTACTTAAGACTTGCTTGCGTTCGATTTCAAAAAAGAAAATTTTTTTCACCACCCTTTTTCCGATTCTACAGCTTTTATCTCTCAAGAGTTGCATTGGATCGCATTATGTATTCATTTGTTCTCCATTGTTGCCTTTTTTATGAACTTTTGCCTTATGCTCGTATACATGCATTTCTATGTTCGCAAGTACCGCAAGTATCAGTAAATGCATTCATATTTGCCCAAGTAACTTGCATTATGCATTATATGATTGCCCATTTATGAAAGTTTTTTTATTTCCTATGAGTTTTGTTTCTGAATTTTGTAGTGGCAAATCGCGATAACAACAATAGTTTAAACACATTTTTCAACTCTAAACATTCTATTTATGCCCTTTTTACACTGCCATTTTAACATACCAAATGTGTTTACTCAGTTGGTATTTATTGTTGCATTTGCAAAGGACTTGAGGTGGTTTTGATATCTTTTAATGATAAAATTTTGCTAAACATAAATTTACTTAAATGCTTCAGTTGGTATAAATTAAGGTTTACATAAGTTAATGTATTTACATTGAAACGTTAAACGGATTTTATGTCTGTTTAAATTTATTGTTATATTTTGCATTAATGTCCTTTTGGAACTAACATAAAGGTGTCCTTTCTTATCTATATTGAGATTTTAATAAATGGTTTAGGCAATTTAGCTGTAAGTTATGTGTGGTGGCTTCTTAATATAAAGATTTTTTATGATAAGGAGGGACACTTACTTAAGGTAAGCTTCTAAGGGTCATATTTCTTTAATTAAAACTAGTCTTTAATTTATTAGCTAATATTAAAAGGTTTTGAAGATCTAAAGGATTTATTTTATAGCTTATTGCAATCATAATTTTATTTTAATTTTTAACTTTTTTTCTTGAATCTCTTTCAGTTCAATGTTATGTCTTGCTATTACGTGCCATTTGTAAAATTACCTTCTGTTTTGGCAAAAAAAAATGTTTTTCCCTGAAACGTAATTTTCCACTTTATTTGCTTAAATTATCAATGTTTTTGCATTTGGTATTAAAATTGTCAGCGAATGGTTTGTAGACCTGACAATGCAATTAAAATTCATTTGTTGCAAGAGATGGTAAATTTTTATACACAAACGTATCTGAAAGGATATGCAAATATAATTATTGCAATGTAATGTGACAGGATGAATTGTAGAAAAGTTTATGGTAAAAAAGTTATTATAAGTATAACATGCAGTTTTTGGGGTTTTTGCAGTTTTAACTATAATGTTACATCTACTTCTCTATAAGTAAAGGAGCAGCGTTAGTGATTGGCTGGCTGCATTATATTCGCACAGCCCCAAACCATAAAGTGATGGGTTTTAAATATAAACTGAGGGTAACTACTTCTAAGAGTTCAATAGCGGCAGGTACAGAACCTAAATAAGGTATGAGTAGAATGCACAATGGAAGCATTTAAAAAAATTTCTAATAAAAATTTAACTATCTCTTACATTTAAAAAAATTATCAATATAAAATATTTTCATTGTAATTTATTACCCACATTTGTCCGTTTTTTTTTTTGCCAATAACAAAAACAAATCTCTTATAATTTTGGAGATTTTTGTTTTATTTATTTTTAGGACAAAAATGAAAGCATCTTTTAAAAGTAAAACTTAAAAAAATCCAAAGTTTTTTTCCAAATATTTTTTTTTATATCTAATAAAATTGTTTATCTGATTTTACAATTTTGCTTATAGGGCCGAAATCTGTAAAACATTTAACTGAATCAATAATTTTTTTGTTTAAAATCGGAGGTTTAAACTCAAGAGTTTCATCAGTTTTCGACCTATTTCGTCTTTATAGAGTCCGAGTCATATCGTTTTAAAAATTTTACAAAAATTGTTAATCTGTCCGGGGGCTGTCCCTTCCCCTGCTTAAATACAACAAATTTTCCAAAATATAAGCATTATTGTACCATTGCTTCCTGCAGAATATTTAAAATCGTTACAGTTTCACTAAGAAATGTTTTTTTGTATTGGATGTGCCTCTCCCTCTGCTCCTATCCAACCAATATTTCTCCAAGATGCAGGCGTTACTGTTACACTACTTTTGGTAGATTATTTTGAGTCGATCGCTGTTAACGTTTTCGAGATGTGGCGTATCAAAAATTTCATAGAAATCGTTCAATTGCATTGGGGGTGCCAGTCTTTATGCTCCTTTCCAACTATTTTTTTTAATGTGGCCCTTTCTGTTCAAATTCTTTTTGTAGAACATTAAAAGTCCATTGGTGTTATAGTTTCTTAGATTAAGCACTTAAAATATTTTATAAAATTTTTATATATTTAGGGAGGATACCACTTCACCAACACACAAAAAACTACAAAAAAAATTTTTCAAACAAATTCTTGTTCAAAATATTTAATTTTTTTAGTAAATTTATTTAATAGTCTCTAATAATATTTTTATTTGATATTTAAATCAAACAAAATTATAGCCTAGACAATTCAAATATTTAACCAGCTCAACAAATTTTTTTATCTGAAACCAAAACTATTATTTTTTTAATAAAATTCTTTCAAAATTGTTTGTCTGAATTTACAATTTTCGTTGTAGGTCCTTAGCCAAACAAAATATTTACTGATTCTCTGAAATTCGTAACTGATTCTACAACTCAGTTTTTTCTGTGTACTCCAACCGAAAAAATGTTTTCTTAATTTAGGTCCCTCTCTTAAAAGTATCTGTCCCAATTTTTGTGGAAAGAATGGCTGTATTTACTGAGATATTCAGGACATAAACGCGGATTTTGTCCTGAACAAGATTTATTTTGTGTTTTCGCTTATATCTCGGTCAATGGTGAACCGATTTTTCTGATTTTATACAACATTTTAAGTGAAATTTTTTTTGGCTACCGAAACTCGTTTTAACAGACACATAAGAACTTGATGACATTAGTTTAAGTCAAGCCTTTTTACATATTAAGGTGATTCTGTCTAATAACTAAACGTATTTATTAAAGATTTTCCGTAAATTCTTACGTCCATATTCATAATAACTACAGTAGACTTTAAAGGGTTTATTCGACTAATATTTCTTTGACATCTGTCATATAAGTCCCTAATAAAGCTACAAAAATAATTATGCATGTGGCCTTCCCTAAAAATAGCAAAGCAAAAAAATAAAATAATATTATAGCTATTTATAAAGCAAAGTGAAAACATCAATGTCATTTTACACTATAACAATTTCAATTATAGTAACAACCTCAGCATGAGCAACTGCTGGCAACAGTTTCTTTAATTTTAAACAGAGAATTTGCCGTTGAAAAATTAAAAATTTTTATTGAACAGCCTTTTATTGCCAGCAACTACTCGCAATTGCGCATTGTTTATGCAACATGAACATAAAAACTTTTAAAAAATTATATTTTTACATGATTACATATTTGTGAAAAATGGAGAAATAATATAAAGCCAACTTAATTGCTTGAATTGTTGAATTTTTGCTGAAAGCCGCCAAGTGCTTTAAAATTATTTCAATTAAAATGTTAGTATAATGTTAATTAATTATATTGTTTTATATGAGTAAACTACAGTATATGCATATGAAATAAGAATTCCTAAAAGAAATTTGATTTTGTACCCAGCAAAAACTTTACTTAAAAAATAAGTAGAAAAGTAAGTAGAACTATTGCCAAGCACTACTTACAATTCGACTATAAAAAGTACTTATTTTTGCTCGCGATGTCTCAAAACGAGTCCGATATTATTTTGGTAGTCGTACCCCAAAAAATAAGTACTTTTATCTTAAATGATATATAATGATATAGATATAAAAAATTAGTAGTCGCAAATAGTTTTAAAATACGAAGAAGACTTTTTTGAATTTTATTTTACAGATACTTAATATTTTCAATTTAAAAATTTCATTTTGTGTACTTACGCAGATAAGATGCGAACCAGATACTTTCCACATTTAAGCACTACCGCGCTACCTCTAGGCCACCGAGACACTTTACTTTTAAATGTAAAATAATATATTAAAACAACAAGTTTTTTTAGCTTGATTCGTTGAAGTTAATCGAATAGACTTAATTATTTATAATTATTAAACTCATGATTTTTCAAATCATAAGTCATTACAAATTAAATAACAAATAGAAGAAAAGTGACAATTAAGGCTACAAAATAATAGATTAAGGCAGTCATTATAAAAATTGTAAGTGGGTACTTACACGAAAAAATATTGTAGTCGACAAACCCAAGACTATATTTACACTACACAACAATGAACGAGTATAAAACGCCCCTAAAAAAAATTATAATTTTATTGTTTTCAATAAAAATCGATAAGCTTACGTCTAACACAGAATTAAATTTATGTTTAAAGAAAAAAAAATTTTTTGTTTGATTTGGCAACAGTTTTAGGTGCTTTCAGACGGGATGTTTTTTTTTTTGCCTACGACTCGTAACTTTTACCATTAATATGTTTTTGCATATTTCTACAGAAATTGTCATTTTACAGATGATTTCTAACTTTTTTTTTACGAAAACATACGTTTCAACGTTTGTCATAATCTCAAAACCGAAATAAACAACTTAGTTTTTTATGTTCTTCTTCCATTTAGGATTTTTAGTCTAGAACTGAAACCTACATAAGTCTACTTAAGTGAATTATTTGTTTTCTTTTTGTATTTGCTTTATATTTTGCCGCCACAGATTTACTTTGCTAAAAAGAGTTGAATTCAGTCAGATCAAAAAAAGAGCACGCTCTAATTTAAAATTTGTCATATAACATTCAAGATTGAGGGGCTTAAACCACAAGGGGTTTAAGTGCAAACTTTTTTAAAATTGAGCTAACATATGAAATCTTATAAATACAGGAGAAAACTTGAGACTAGAAAACTGAAACAGTTTGCCATAATTCGAAAAAACTTTTTCCAAAAAACAGATTTTTTTTCGGGTAGGGAGGGAAAATGCATCTCAGAAACTGTCGTCACAGTTCTGGTATGTAAGGATCGCCCCCACTAAAACCCCCCACCCCTTTTTGTTCTTTAAGCCATTGCTCCACCCCGGTACCGCTTTTGCATTGCTTCGGGGTGGGGCTCCTCCTTTGTTTCCACCGAACAACAACTGTTGTGCCTACGTCTAGGTCCCGCTTATTATTGCGCAATATTCTTTCTATGTATGCCACCACATGATTCCAATTGCCCTCATTTTCCATCCTGACATCTACGATGTTTTCTGGAGATGCTTCACCTATTCTCACTCCGAGGGTATGTCGTTCCGAGCTCCATCTTGTGCATCTAAAAAATGTGTGTTCTGCGTCGTCCACGCAGTTGTCTCCATAGATGCAGATATTGGTATTCACTTTTCTTATCCTGTGTAGGTATTTTAGGAAGTACCCATGGCCCGAAAGCATCTGTGTTACAAAGTAATTAATTTCGCCGTGCTTTCGAGCTGTCCATTTACTCAGGTCAGGTATTAACTTCGCTGTCCATCTGATACGTGGGTCACTGCTCCATATTTCTTGCCACTTTTGCATAGTCTGCCTTCGTGCTGACATAGCTGTTTCGTCGTTCGTTCTTCCGGTTTGGTTTCGTTTCATCTATAGCTCTCTCCGCTCTTCAGCCAAAAGGTCAATTGGGATAGTACAAGTTATTACGAGAACTTCAGGCTCCGACACTGTGCGATATGCAGAGGCTACTCTGAGGGCAGCAGTACGTTGAACAGTCGCCAACATCTTTTTTCGGTACTTTGCTTCTAATGTTTCGGCCCAGATTTCGCAGCCATATAATAATATTGACTGAATGGTCGCCATTATCAGTTTCCTTTTGCTGTAGCGTGGTCCTCCAATATTCGCCATAAGTCGGCTAAGAGAAACGGTTGTTTGAGCGGCTTTTGTTGCAGCATGTTCTAGTTGTGCTCTAAAAGTTAGCCTGGAATCTAACCTTAACCCCAGATATTTGAGCCATTTTTTCGTCTTGACTGTTTCAGACAACACCCGCATGTCTAATTCTAGAGGGATGTCCTTTCTAGTTAATAGAAGCAGCTCGGTTTTTTCAGTGGCGAGTGTGAGACTATGGGAGTTCATCCATGTCTTTGTGCTAAGCATGACTTGGTTCAATTTGATTTGGGCTTCTTCCATATTTCGAGCGACTATCACAGCTGCAATGTCATCTGCATATCCAACCATGTAGGAGTCGCTTGGCATCTCGATATGAAAGATGTCATCATAGCTGATGTTCCAAAGCACACGATCTCCAAGGTAGCTTCTGGTCATTCTCATGATATATGCCGGTGCTCTAAACCGTGTCTCCAAAGCCTCAATCATATCATTCCACCTAACGCTATTGAAGGCATTTCTTACATCCAGGGTCACCAAAAGCGTGATGCGTCTTGAGAAATGGTTTCCCGTTTCTGCTTGTTGTACTGCTTTACCTACATCCGTAAAGCCGTATTGTCTAGTGACTGTGACGGGTGTGACCTTATATATAAAAATTTTAAAGAGTTTTGACTTTAAGATCGTCTTGTATTAAATACTCTTGGGCTGGCTTGATTTTTTTATTTTTATGAAGATCAAAATTTTGCCTTTGCAGAAAATTATTTTTTCTTAAGAAAATTCTTTTATAAAATGTGACAGTTGTGGCATTTTTATCAGAACGTGAAAAAAAGAAAAATCCTATGTTTTAGGACATGCAAAATAGAAACCCCCGCCAAATAATAAAATTAAAATATGAACAAACTTATTTATATTTCAATCGTTTCCCCTCTCTTTTAGATGTAAGTTCGTGGAGTTTTTTAGAAAAGAAGAGAATTACCTTTTATAATTTTGAACAGTTTACATGGAATTGCTCATATGATTTTGTTTGGTATAAAAGGTAAAATTTTACTCGTTTGTTAAATCATATTCATATTAAACATTATACTGGTAAAATAATTCAAAAATTATTGTTGTCTTGAATACAATGTTGGCTTTTATATAGTTTTAACATATAAACTTCAAAATGTCAGAGTTGAACTTCAAATGTTATTTAAATCAAACAAAATACTTTTTTGATAAAAAAATTGCAAAAAATATATGTCCATTTAAAAACAATAGATATCCCTTAAAATGTAGCATAAACAAGGAAAATTGCAACTCGTTTTTACTAAAGTTACTTTGTTATAAACGTTTTGTTCTTTTCCTTTTTTTATTTATCGAAAAACCATTTACGAATTGCAATCAACAGTAGAATACAAAAAAGGAGCAAAAAACACTGGCACGTTAATACAAAGTATTGTATGTATTAAAACATCCCTGGAGAAAACCTGGGGACAAGTATCTGCATGCCAACACTTTTGTCAACTATTTCGGTGTCTTTTTGGCGATATTATTAACAACGCATCTACTTTTTTGCCATGACACTTAACATTTGCATTTCGTTAAAGATCTACTACTCACATCAACTATTGACAAGGTACTTAACACACACGTTAAATGTGTGTAGCAAAAAGAATTAAATGTTCCAATGTCTACACATGCCCCCACAAGAAATACCTTGCCAGTAGTATTAAAGTATATTTTCCATGACACGCATATGTTTAATGTCTATAGCAAAAATAATTGCATGGGCTATAGCTACTCAGTAGTACTGGTTACAACGTCAGTAATAATTCGCTACAGCTTCACTTTTGATATTTTCTCCAGGGAAGTTATGTGTGTATTTTTTTAAAAACAAACCAACACGTACTGATCCATAAAATAATAACTCAACCCAGCATACCATTATCGGAGCGCTCTTATATATGAGCTCATATATGAGCGATTTTATGAGCCTCTGTGAGTGTTTCCTGCGTGCATATTTCTGAGCTCATAAACGATCGATTTTATGTGCTTTTTATGAGTAATTTCTGCACTCTGACAGATAACGGTAAATTCCAGCTAAGCAGAAGAAAGAAGTTGCTCAAATTGATTCATTAGTGAATATTTTTGGAAGCGTAAAGACAAAATTGTGAGTTATCTTATAATAAATACAAAAATAATACATAATTGAAATAATAAAAAGAGCAAACTAAAAAAAAAAGATAATTAATAATAAGTGAACTTTGTTTAAACAAATTAAGAAAAGAAAATCCAGCATGTAGTATTAAAAATAATAGTGTTGTTGAAAGAAAATAGTGAGAGTGAACGTATTTTAGAAAGAGAGGGTGTAAACGAAAACTGGAATAAGAGCTCAAAATGCGTTTTAAAAAAAGAGTCATAAAATACTCTTTTATGCATAAAATTTAGAGCTCTTTCATGATTGACCAGTTTAGTGGAAAAAGCCACTCAAAAATGAGCGTTTTATGACTGTTTATGATTATTTTATGAACTCTTTATGAGCGTCAGCGTTTCGACAAAAGAGTCTTTATGAGCTCATTTAGAGCGCATATGGTATGCTGGGAAGTGACAAATTGAACTATTAACGTACATACATACACACGCACTAATAAATATGAATTTAAACAATGTACACGCTTTCATATAAAGTTACATCTACTCACATGACTTTTCCTTCACGCTTTTTAACATTTTGAAAACAATAAAAAGGGAATATTTAAAAAAAAAATATCACTGAATTTTTCAAAGATTTTTTCTCGTAGCTTTTAGTGGATTTCAACTAAAATTCATTCTCAATTCCACTGTGACCATTGAAGTTAACTAAAAATAGTTGTTGAACATCATAAAATAGTATATTTTCGAACAGAATGCACTGGTGTGAGTAACGATTGTTAAAAAGACAGAGATGTACAATATATGCTTAAACAAGAAATGAAGGGATAATTGTGTAGGATCTCGAAAAGATTTTTTAAGTAATTCTATTTTGGTAGGGGAAAGTACAATGTTGGAATAAACATACAAAATGCGTCATAAGGAGGATGAGAAAAATCGCACATAAATTTTGCATCATGGCTGGGAGAAAAAAAAATTAGAAATGCTGCTCCTACTTTTGCAGCATTACACCAAAAAAAGTCATTTAAGTTCCATCTTGAAACATTCGTCCATTCATCTAGCTTGTTGTCAATACATCCTCAATACAAACTCAAGGGCCTGTGATTTGAGCAAAACCTTGCTTTTTGACTTCGACATCAAAGAAATATGGCTCTGGGTTGGTAGATTAAGAAACCCTTCATTATGGCAAATATGCAATGAGGGCTTTTCTTGAGACTGCAGGCGCTTTTAGCAACCTCATGGGCGATCATTTAAAGCGAAGCACGAACGTAAATGGGAAAATGGGAAGATAAAGGAAGTAATTTTAAAGAAACTCCTCAAGTAAAAACACTACCACTACTTCTTTAGGCACTCGTTGTTAACGAACTTTTTACGAGTCTTAAGATCGGAATTGCTGCAATAACAATCGCCACAAGTGTATTTTGGAAGTTTTTGAGTTGGATTAGCACATTGGGCTTAAAAAGCGGAATTGAGTGTAAACTGCGACAAAACGGGCATAAACTCAGCAGCACTTAGATTGATTAGTGATTGTGGTATACCAGTCTTATGCTGAAAAGACATACAAAGATCCTGGGAGTAATACTGGGAGTTAAGCTGTCGTGGAGGCTTAGTATGGAAGAAAACGTCAAAAAGATGGCCAATGCATTCTAAGCATTCTGGTTAACTATGAGGTCTTCCGCCGAATCTTCCACAGTGGTCAGACCTTTCTTTCTTTATGAGGTACTTGTGTGGTGAAAAGCACTGAAAAAGCAAGTTGACTGCAGGCGCCTGAAAAGCGCGCAGAGGTTTGCAGGATTGTTTTTTGATTATCCTTTAACGTAGTGCCTCTACGACGTCACACGGTGAGGTCTTAGATGAAAAGCCAATAAATCTACTCGCCGATGGTGTTGCGAAATATCATGCGACCTGATTGGTATCAACTGGACAAATCACTTAGGTCTCATATGGTTATGGCAAGACAATAGTATGTCTTATATTGGAAGGATCCCACAAGAACAAAGCCTTACAGGATTTTATCGACCCCTAACTCACTCATGTCTTATGTTTCATTCACTGTGTGGCAGATAGCGTCGTCCAATAACATGTAAATCAGGCCAAATAAAAATTTTCAACGATTGATGTTTGCATTTGCTGGCTGCAGAAGGTTTTGTTGAGGGCCGGGCCAACGCCTTCTACAGACCAAATTCCACTCCAAGAAGTGCATTTTTGGAATGTATTAAACCCGTTTGAATCTTATGTGGACTGATATCATCCCAATTATCAATTCCTATTTATCCAAAAACGAATATCAGCCCTGAAAAAGAAGTATTTGGAGACAACTATTGTTTTATATGTCTATTGCGATTTGATAAAAAAAAAAGACTAAACAAAGCAAAACCTGAAATTTCCGAAGTAAAAATTACAAACAAAACTGTTAAGCTATTGTCGTTTAAAAAACTCTTAAATGTTAGTCAAATGTAACAAATGCCAAGAAATAAAGGTATAACGTTTAACAAGAAGCAATGTTGGCTCCACCTGGAAAAATCTTTCCAAATTGCAAACACTATTAACAAAAACTGCACAAGTTCATATCATATCAATGTAATTTTCCTTTTCATCCTATATCCAGTTGTTTTTTTCCTCTTTTAACTTTTACTTTTACCAATTCATGATTGCAACATGAGCTTTATACACAACATCAGGCCTCAATACATATGAAAATATTTTTGTTTTAGAAACGTTTAGTTGTGGAAGAATTTTTTATCGTTTGCAAAAAAAAAAAAAATATCAAGAATAGACAAATCAAAATGAAAAAAAAGAAAGCTTTTAAAAGAATTTGGAAATGGGAATTTACAAACTTAAATTGAAGCTGCAATCTAAAACATTTTTGCTTAAAAAATAATACAAAACTTACTTAAACATTGCTGGACTTAATACTTAGAATAGTTTATCTATGAATTAATAAAATGTATTTATTTCGTCTTAACACCTAAAGTAATCATCCCAAATCCACTTATCCCGCTAAAGGCAACAAAACCTTTCAAGGTAAAAAGCTTTTTAATGTTAAAGACTTGGGATTAAGTAATTGATTTATCGTTGACATTTTCACATTAGGAAACGAGTCTCTAGCTTATTTCTTACTGCAGGTACCCCAAATAAAATACGTTTTACTTTAATCTCTAGTTTATTTATTGTCAACGTTTTCTACTTTCTACAATGTCAACACTTGACCTCTTTTGCTTTAAAAAAGAAACATACTTTGCAGTATAAGTAATAAAGGTATGTAAAGTTAGTTTAATGAAACAGTAAGGACCCATGGAAAAGTAAGTAAAGATGGGTATAAATGTTAAGTAGAAAAAAATCTATGAATTTTTTACTTCTTTAATAACGGATTTTTGCAAAGCGTCCAAAAAAGTGATTTACAATTTTTGTAGCCTAAATAACTAAGGTAAAACTTTCAAAAAATCGCAAATACTATTTGGCAACGATGCAAAAAGAAATCTAATCAGTTGTTATAACCCCAACGAATTTAGTTGTTATGAAAATGAACTTCTTGTAAAAAATAGGTAAATCATTTCAAATTGTTATGCCAAAAAAATTCAAATATTTTTATGCTTTTAATATTGTCTCAAGTTACGTGCATTACAAAAGTCAAAAGCACTTACATGTAAGTCGATGGATAAAAGGACATTCGGTTATGGTTACTCTTTGAATGTCACTTGCATATTGTGTAAAGGGAATATATTCTAGAAGGAGAATTGTAAATTTTTCAGCCCAGGCTTAACTTCTACGTACTTAGGAGGGGTATATACCAAGCAGCGGCAGTTATCATTCATAGGTTTTTTATAGTGAACATCATTCAGGAGATGGTCTTTTTACATTAACTACATTGTGGAAACTAAGTAATGGAAAGAGGCAAAGAAGGAGTAGCGCTTGTGGACATTTGATTTATATTTCTTGATATTACCTGTGACAGGAAACATATCCTCGGGAAATTAATGACACATATGAACTGTGCGAAATAGGAAGGAGTTTTATCTTAGTAAATAAACACTTCATAAATTTTTTAATTTGCAGTTCGTGGGATAATCTCCATTATTCATATGGCTGTCTTTTTGCAATAAAGTAGACTGCATTCTTTGCACCATGCTCATCGTGAATTCATTTACTGGTCCCATCATTTCCTTGCCTAAGCTTTCTAGGTGGCTAAAGTTGAGCCCGTTTGATTTGTTTGTGTTGTAAGCTGGCTGGGCTTACGTAAATATGTTGCCGTGTAAAACTGGGCCTGCAAAATGATTAATGGTTTGACGTGGTTACTCTTTCCGACTAGTAAGGGGCAAAAATTGTTTCATGGTTAGGTAACTGGTTAGCTATATAAAAGCAGAGCAACGTGTGTAATGTAGTGGTTCCCACCGCAACTTTTTCATATATAGTTCTGGGTATGTCCTTGGATAATGGCATTTAAGCGTACAATGCATACCCCTACATACGATACAAACAGTAGGCAACTTATAAATAGTTTTGGCATAGACATGCTCTTGGCAGTTTTAGCACTCTACAGGACTACGTCGCACATAGGAGTATTTTGCCAATCTAGCCGGACATTGAGCCCAAATGGAAATTTAAGAATTGTAAAAATTTAAGTAAGCAGCTCGACAGATTACAAAATTCTGTATCGAATAGAGAATTTTCAAATCTTTTGCTTGCAATTTGTCGTTTTGGGGCCCTGTCAAAGTCAGGAAAGTTAAGTAAATTTGCCCGCAATTTATTAACTTTTGATGGTTTTGAGAGGTTTACAATATATTTTTTTGTAGCTAAACAAACAAAGATTTTACATTGATTTCTTATTTCTGCAAAAGATTATATAAGCAGCTACCTTGTTTTATTTTTTTTTTATTTTTTATTGTAAGTTTTATTAAAAAAAATACCTTCGAAATAAGAAAAAGAGGTTTTTTTGTTCACTTTTTGATTAAAAAAAATTAAATCAAAAGGTTTTTGAAAGTGATGGTAGTAATTATCCTAAAAATCTTATTCATCACAATAAAACTTGAAATCTCTACTTTCAGACGAAAGAGAAAAACGTTGCGCGTTTTTGCGACATTTTTTGGCAATTTTTTAAAAATTCCATTTTTTTCCTTATCTTGTGTGTTTAAATATGAGTAAGAAACTTCTTTGTGGGTCATAAAACGTTTTGATAAGTAATTGTTTCTTAATGTTTTTTATTTAAATTATTACAGGTTAATTGAAATTAATTTTTAATAGGTTAAATTGGGTTTTACACTGGCATTGCATGTATAAAAATGAATGTGGTAATGTTTACAGCTTTCTTAATGACGCTATTTTAAGCAACAAAGTAAATGTACCGGATTTAATAACTTTGAAAATTGTTAAAACAAAATTATTTTTTAAAGAGAAATAAATATGTGCTTCCAGTACTAATTTTTTTGGGGTAAATATGTAAATGTATTGTTGTTATGGCACGAAATTGTTTTCAGAACCCTTTTGAAACTACGAGAGTAAAATGGAAAAAGTTTATACAAGATTAAAGTTATTACAAATAGTACGGGAATGTGAAGATAAATCTGTTGATAGAAAATTGTGTGAACTTTCAAAATGTCAAGGAGATGGCGACATGTCAGCGGTGAAACAGTGTTTATACAGTTTCAGAAATTTTTTTAATATACAACGCGCAAGATTTTAATACATGGATTAATTGCCTATTGGGCTGTTATCAGAAAACATTTTTGAATTTACAGGCAGAATTTTGCAAGAAAGTTTTAAAGAGTTCAGTGAAACGAAAATATTATTAATAGACTTTTGCTCAGTTCTGACCCACTGATGACTAGCATAGACCAACTCCAAAAAAGAAGTCATTGCCTTTTACGAAAGATACAGTTTCTTTAATGCTTCTCTCTGTACTTAATTTTAAAGAGGATTCAGAAGAGGTCTTTGAATAAACAGACGAAGAAAAACAGTAGCACTTCTGTTCTTAGTGCAAAAGGATATTTTTTTAAATAAATTAATTTTTGTTTTCATACTTTTAATTATTTGTTACTTCTGTAAATAAGTTATTGTTGTATATAAATTACTTATTTTCAGATAAATTCAATACATTAAATTACGAAAAGAAACATAAAAGCCTGAATATTTTACTTTTACAGTATTATTTTTTTATATACATTATTTTTGCAAATTTTATTTTATGCCGCCGCCAACAAAGGAGGAGAGGACGACACTGTCCAAGTGTAGATTTTTTTAGCTTGCGCTTACTTTTAAAGTTGCATTTGCCTAACAATAGTATTGATAATTAAAAAAAAAATTAATTTTTCAGAGGTGGTAATAGTTCTTCTAAGGGCAACTTTTTCCCCCTTTGTCCGATTTTTATTTTCTTTAATCCATAAATGCCTATGGCTACAGTACATGTTTGTGCCAAGTTTCATCAATCTAGGAGCACTCAGTGATTTTTAAGAAGCTTTATTGTAAAAAATAAAAAGTAATGTCGGGCTAGAATGGCAAAATACCCCTATGTGCGTCGTTTATGTAGCACTTCCACAGCTTGTTTTAATTTCTTTTAAGAATTACAAGGTTTCTTTCCAATATTATTTTTTTCAATCTTCAATTTTCGTTTTATTAAATTAACGAGACATTTGTAGATTAAATTAAATTCGTTTAATTCTCACGTACTACTTAATGGAGATTTTTTGTAAGAAAATGCTAATTAGTTACGACATTTTTTTACTTATACAACGTCTTATGGTATTTGACTTTACAGTATTAATGTAACGTTGTTTCCTTAACATCTTACTGTGTTCCAAATCTACAATCAACTCTTTATGCACTTTCTTGATGAAAACTAAAAAAGTCTTAAAAGAATATCTCTTGCATAGTCACTACCAGCACACATCCATTTAATTCGTTTTTTTTTTGGTTTCGTAACGCAATATGCACTTTTGTCTTATAAATAAGGACTTCCACTTTTGTTTTCCTTTTTTGGTGCAAAATAAGAGAGCGACGAAAACTTTTTGTCATGTATTTATTTGCATAGTTAAGAGTTTTCGAGTTTTTGTTTAATACACTTGTAAGTCGATACACCGGCTAGGAAAACAAATTAAAAAGTATACTTAAAAGGCAAAATTAAGTTTTTTAATTATAAGATTCATACATTAGAATATATTAACGACCGTAAACTAAGAAAGTTGTAAAATAGTAAACTGATATTATCTAGTAATGTATTAAGGAAAATTTAACTTATTTTAAATAAACAAGTAAGAAAAGTGAGGTCGAACAAATCTGACAATATTGTAGCCTGCGTTCCAATTTTTATACCTGCACCAACATAAGCCGTAAAAGAATTATTCAACTACACCGAATTCAGTACAGACAAGTTTTCTGGCATTGGGACTAAGTCTATTTTTTTAATGTAATGATCGGAATATTTTTTGACAATGGTGACTTAGTTACTAATATGGCTTTAACAAAACTTTTCTTCCATTAGCCAAACTTAGAATGGATCTCCAGGCGCTTCGATCTTCTGCGTTTATTCTCAAATTTCTGGCACCAAGTTTCGTGATGTCTCAACTTGATTCTTCCATCGGAGTTTCTTCTTTTTCTGCGTGATCCATCACCAGATTTGCATTCAAATAACTTCCTAGCTGGAGCATCATTATTCATTCCCACAACATGACCTAGCCAACATGAAGGTTGAATTTTGATACGTGTAACTATGTCGGCAAACAGCTCCTACAGCTCACGGATAATACGACACCGGTATTCTCCGTCAACGGAGATTGATCCATAGATTTTCCGAAGAATCTTCCTCTCGAAAACTCCAAGCACGGCCTCATCTGCTTTCGCAAGTACCCATGTTTAATAGTCATATATAAGCACGGGTAGTATCGGTGTCTTGTAGAGAATGATTTTTGTTTGTCGGAAAGTGACTTTACTTTTAAATTGTTTACTTAGTCCAAAGTAGCATCTATTGGCCAATATTGTTCTTCTTTTTATCTCAAAACTGATGTTGTTTCTTTTAGTAATGGCGGTGCCGAGGTTAATAAAATCAAAGTTGTAGTTTTCAACTTCCACCATCTGCCCAAGTCTACTGGACGTCTGGATACCATCAACTTGGTTTTACCTGCATTTACTGCCAGACCCCCTTGGCTGATTTTTTTCAGACTTTTCAAAGATGAAAGTTCTTCTCGCAATGTTCGCCCCATGATATCGATATTATCAGCGTAAGCGAGTATTATGTGCTGTTCTGTGAATAGTGCCCCATTTCTATTCATATTTGCGTCTCGTATAGCCTTTTCTAAGATGATGTTGAAAAGATCACACGAAAGGCTGTCTCCTTGCCTAAAACCTCGTTTGGTACTGAAGGGCTCTGAAATATTTCTGCCTATCTTAACTGTGGAGTGTGTATCAGTTAAGGTCATCCTGCAGAGTCATACTAGTCTCGCAGGGATACCAAACTCAGGCATAGCTTGAAACACCTTTGAACGTATGGGGCTGTCGAAAGCGGCTTTATAGTCAACAAATAGATGGTATGTGTCGATATTTCTTTCTAGAGTATTTTCCAGGATTTGACGTAGTTTGAACAATCCAAATCTCATTAAACTTTATAAATTGCGAATAAAGAATCCTTCAAAAATGTGTTACCATATGTCAAATGCGTTTTTAAAATATCCAACCAAAGTTTGTAAGGTTTAGTTCACTAGATGGCGTTTACGCTCAATTTCTGGGTTCTTATATAAAACAAAAAGTGTAATTTAACTTTAAGAAGTTTATTCAAATACTTATAAATAGTCCGCTACTTCATAAGCGAATTTTTTAAAAGACGTAAGCCTTAAACGTATGAAATTTTGTGGAATTACTAAGAGCAATATTTAGACCGATTTCTGTCAACAAATAAGCTTTGTTTGCTGATTAAAGCGGGGGGAAACTAATATATGGAAGCAGGGTAAAAAGGTTTGTGAAAACTGCGACCGTTTCTTGGATCCCAAAAAAAATCCGACTATCCAGCCACATGGACGGACATCGAAACAGACCTTCAAAACGATATGCATAAATTTAACTTTATTTCTTATAGGTTTTTTTATAACTCGGTCGTATAAGTAACACACAATGTTATAACTCTTCTATCAACTACAAAAATTTTCATTCTTATCCGTAAACCGAGGTCTCAATGCTCACACTAAGTCACATCTTTACTTAAGTTGTGGCAAAGAAGAAAAACTTTTTTAAATGAATTTTATCATTATTATTTAATTTCTTTAAAATGTTTTTCTTTTTCGTGTGTACTCAAGAAACTTGACTTACTTTGGGGAGTTGGTTTGCGGTATAAAAATTGCAAAAGAGTACAAGAGAAGAAAATTTACTTAATACTTTTAACTACAACAAAAATTTTACAAAAAAAGAAAACATAAATTTTTAATTAACACAAAAAAACTCTAACAGGTAGATGTATATTATTTGTATGTATATGAATGTAAGTTAAAATAAACAAAGAAAATCAAATAAACTTAAAACTAACTTAAACAAAAAAAAATACTATTTTAAAATTAAATATTTTAAAAGTTTTTACTGATCATGGACTGTAACATAAACGACTTGTATTAGTTTAAAGGGTGTTAATGAATTTTTGGTGTCTATTTTTTTTTCTATAAAAACTCTTAATAACACTGTGATACAAAAGAATATTTTGGACTCTTTTTTTATTAAAGCTTTAGGGGATTAAAAAAATTTTCCAAGATTTTAATTTCTTTTAAATTTTAGGCTTAGGTGATTACAGAATCTAAAAAAAATGTTACATTAAAACCCCTAATATTTTAGCTGTAGCACAGTGTAATTTTTGTTTTTGTTCCCTGTAAATTGTTTATAGTTTTCTTAATAAATCTTTCAATTTGTTCAAACAGGCTCGTATAAAGACTTGCTTTAATTCTCTACAAAATGATGTATTTGCATAGACTAACCAACCCATAAATACCAATTTGTTTGCAATATGTCAGTTTTAAATAAATGATCATTGCAATATTAAATTGCTTTAAAATACACTCACCCACAAATAGAAAAATGAAAAAATAAACTTTTATAATGACAGAAAAATATTTAAAAACGAATACCACGCTTACACATAGACCTTAATTGAGTAAATAGCATATTTACGCAATTAAGGCCTTAATTGAGCTCAATTTACCATACAAGATTTTAATAAATAATTTAAGCAATTAGTAGTAAATTGCTTCACTAATTGAGTTTATTTCTAAGTTTAACCCTGCTGATTAAATAAGAATTGTGTTTAGTTGGTAAAAAAGCTTGAAAGCTTGTAATATGTATGCCATGATGGAATAAGAAGGGGGCATCGTCCCTACAACAACTTCTTGTAAAAATTTTGCATATATTTTGTTGTAGCTTTATTCTAGCTAGGTTGCCAAAAATATTGCTATCACACATACGGTATACACAACCATAATAGAACATAAACAAATTTGCCAACCAAAGCTAGAAAACATATGGCGTAAACAAAAGTCACCTGATCAGTTGCTCCTACCTTGTTCAATATACCCTTAAAATTAAACTAATATTTTTTAGCTGTCATATACTAAATTAGCAAGCCTTAAAAATTATGTGTAAACAGAAAACTTAGCTGCTCAATTTACTTAAAATTGTCTCAATTTATGATGTTTGTTTGAACATGGTATAACTTAAATGAAAAACCTTTAAATAAAATTTAGTTTTTGCATAAAAATAAGCCCACAAGGAAAAACATAATGCAGGGAGCAATTTACGGCATTAGATTCGAATCGAAATTTAGTAATTCTTAATAGAGTTCCTATATTAAAAGCATTGACAACTCGATCGATCTAGTAGAATTTTGATTTGAATCGAATGCCGTAATTTTCCCTCAGGATTTGTTGCCGTTGGTCATAAAATATTAACTTTTAATACAGCAACAAGTCTTAAAAAAATGTACAGGTTTTCATGACCCCATGAATTTGTTTCTTGTGTTTTTTTTTATATTTTTTAATTTAAAGTATGGCAGCACCAAATAATCGCTAAAGTTAAAAAGTCTAAAAAAGAAATATTTGCCCAAAAAAGCTTTAACACATTTTTAAGCGAATCTTTGTTTGATGTGTTTGGCTCTTAAACTAGTTTATTTTAAAATAATTGATATTTTTACCATATTCTAGTTATATAGTTAAATAAATAAAAAAGTTTAAAACTATAATTTAAAGTGATCACGCTTTTTGGGGTAAATATTTAACAGTGAACCCTAAGCTTATTTTACAGTAATGGTATTCGCTTCTAATAACATCACTCTTGTTATCTTTTATCCTTTATTATTAATTTGTCATTCCACTTGTCATTTCTATAATATCTTTTTGCATTCCATAAAGTATGTATATCGTCACAGAAAATGCAAAACGCCCTATCTGACAAACAATTTAAAATTGGCTTTTTATAAGTTATAGCCTTCAAATATGTACGCCATCTCGCAAAACTCTTTTTTTTCAGCAGAAATAAATTTGTTGATCCTTTTTAACTAACATTTATGGCAAAAACTTGTGTTAATTGTAAATATATTTTTCATTTACACAAAAATGCTTGCCCCTTTTAAAAAATTTTTAAATGTAGATAGGGCGTTTTGCATTTTCTGTGACGATATATACTTATGATCCTTAAAGATCCGTCCGTCTGTCCATCCAATAATATCAACTTTTCGGAGCCAAATAAAGTTGCATGGAAAGCGTTTTGTTGTCAAACTAGCAGAAATATTTTTATCATATATCTTTTTAAGTTATAGTATAAAGCCACTGTTGCCACAGAAATTTGGGATTTTTTTTGTTTGGATAGCAGTAGGGGAATCGCACAAAAATTGCAAAAAATTTTATGCGCTTAATCTTAAAAAATATAGATGCCATCGACTTTAAACCTCTACAAAGAAGTCCCAGTTTATGTTTCATTTGTGTTAAATTTTTTTCTATGCATATGTGACTTCCATATAAGGCGACGATCCAGATCAGTGTCAAGGTATTTCATCTCAAGTTATTGAGGCAACATTTGAGTATCAATAAGGATTGAGGAGCATGTGTTCTTGCGGAAAGTAAAAGTTACGTTGGCGCCTTTTGGCACATTTATTTAAATTCTCCATAACTTTATTTATTTCATTTATTTACCTGTTTATATGATGCTGTAGTTGGTTTGCGACCTCCTAGCATTTTCATAAGTACTGAAAAAATAGGATCATCGGCAAATAATTACGTGCCTGTTTGAATATTGGTAAACATGTCGGATGTGTTAAGCAAGTACAGAATTGATTCTACAATACTGCCTTAAGGTACGCCCCAACTTTTGTGGTCCCCGTCTATGATCATAAACTCTCGGTGGGTTATGTGCATTTTCAAAAGGCTGCAGAGATTCACAGAAAAGTTCAACTTTAGTGTAGTTGACGGGCATTAAGGCAATGCTTTATCGAAAGCTTGAAAAACATCAGTAGTTTTTTCTCAAAACTTTTCCTTGTAACCTGTGCCAGTCTTCAGACCTGATCTATGTTATTATTAAGTAATCATTAGTTAAATTAAGGCACAACAGGGTCAGCAGAGAATCTTCAAAATTTGCACACATATTTATCTTTATGCCACCAACACATTCAATATGTGTGTGGTATTTTCTTTAAAAAAAAAACATCAAATATTCTGTAAAATTAATTTTTTTTTTAAACAAAACTGGTAAAACAAATAGCGTTTTAATATTATAACAAACTAAAATTTGTATAACAATTTTTCCATTGTTTTGGTAAATTTTTAATGGTTTTTGTTAAATTTAATATAATGTCCTTTAAATTTATGCAACCACAAAATACAGACTAGTAAAAATTAAAGAATGTATCGAACGATTTTAGCACACAGATATCACATACTAATGAACGTTTTTACTTTCATATATGCATGTATAGTATGTGCATATCGCACACTAAATCCAAAAGAAATTTTTTTCATGAGAGTCATTTTTCCTGCTTAAGAAAACATGATTCTTATTGTATAACCGAATTGAGCCGGCTTAAAATTATGCTAACTGAAATAATTAACAAATTTTAAAATGCAAGGAATTTGCAGTGTTCGGTAAAAGTTTGATGTGGGAACTGGCTAAAGAAAATTGGAATAATTTTGATAAATTTTGAGTTGCGACTGTTTTTGATTTTGTGTACGATATGTATGTGTTTTAGACACATAAAATTAAAAACGCATACAATATATTTTGTGGGTTTTAGAAAAAACAATTGAAAGCAAACCAAATATAAAACTAAAATTATATTTGGAAAAATCGCAAGGACATTTTGGCATTTTCAACAAATATCAAACGGACAACGACAGAAGCATGTTGTGGGTCAATTTTATATGTTAAATTTATGGTTGTTTTAAAGTGTGGGCTATAGCTGTTGCAACCAAATGTTAAATTTATATTTTATGGTTTTATTTCTTTTTTGTTAAAACCAACAAAAATTTATTTCTATATTAAAAATAAGTTTATTTTTGTTTCTAAGCCTTGAACTATTTTTGTGAGCTTTTCTCATTATAATTAAAATTTAATATAACTAATATATAGGTCACTTATTAATTTTTTTTGTTGCTATTAACACTCAAGTCTAAAGACCTTATCCATTGTATGGATCTTTTAAGAAGGGATTACAAAACCTAAGGGGTTTAACTTTAGCAGGGATTAATCGGCCATTTTCTATACACGATAGAAATATCATTTATAAACCATAGCATTATGCTCAACAAAAAAATAAACAAAACAGTTTGGCTTAGTATTTTTACCCTAAGGGATAGAAAAAATTATAAATAAAATAAATTTCAACTTTTAAGGTACTTCTTTTAACTTATAGACCAGCAAAGCCCGAAAAATAATTTAAATTGCGTTCGACAAGTTTCAAAATAATATAAAACCTTTTTTGGTACTTCTTTAAAATGTTATTGCCTAAGAGTAAAATAAATGGTAAAAAAAAATACTGGTACTTTTAAGACGCTTTTTGCATTTGATAGACCAGTGATGGTAGAAATATATTAAAAAGGGGGTTCGACTGTTCTTGGTTAAATACGAACAACTACAGAAAGTAGTTTTTACTTGTTTTGATACTTTTTTTATAAATAGGGATTGTAGACTTAGCTTAAGTTGGGAAATTACAAAATAGGGCAATATGCAACTTCCTGATGTATTAACTTTTTTTTAAATATATCTGTTTATGACTAAAATATTAAACGTTATTCTAAAAAACCAGAATGATGTTAAGCTTAAAAATTAAAATGTAACAAAAAATGGTATCCCTTTCTTGTTAGTGGTTCAATATTTTTTTGGTCCCGCAAAAAAATGTCTTATTTCAAAATACTTCTAATCAGTCGTATCTCATTTTTTTTTCTACTTAATCTAAATGCTTATTTCAGCATAATTTTTTTTTTTATATAAAAAAAGTTATTTTAAACTGCATAAGTTTATGTGTTTGTTTTATAAATTTAAACATTTTAGGTTAGTTTTATGTTCAGCAACCATCAAAGATATTATAAGCAAACTCGTAACAAGAAAACATGATATAAATAAAATTAAAACAAGTAGGCGCTACATTCAGATGTACCGAATCTTAGATACTCTAGAAATTAGCCTTTCGAAACCCCAAAGTGTTTTTTTGTTTTCATTATTTTTTTTTTTTCATTTCTAAAACATTTCTAATTTTAAAAAGGGGTCGTTGTAATTTTTTAACCCTCCTAGGGTGCCTAGGAAAGTTGTAGGGGTTTTTACCCTATTTTTTTAGTTTTAAATAGCAACCTCTTTAGGGAGTGAAGATAGGGGATAAGTATGTTCTAGCGAAATGTATTTCTTTAAGGTCGACTTTGAGAAAGCTGTGGGCGTTTTAACTTCATTTTTGTAAATTTTGTATGGCAACCCCCTTAGGTGATAAAGATAAGGGGTAAGGGTAATGAGGAAAATATTTGAAGAGAAAACTAATGGGGGTCTGTGATATATTTTATTTCTCTAGGGGCGACTCTGAAGAAGTTGTAGGGATTTCTACCCTAATTACTCCAATTTTTATATGGCAACCCCGTTAGGGGCTATGTTGTAAGTATGGTCCATAAAATTGTTTCGGAGAAAAAACTATTTGAGATCTGTCCTACATTTGGCCTTTGTAGCATTATCCTGGAAGGTGTGGGAGCGATTTCAAAAAAAAAAATTAAAAGTTCAATTTTGTACGGCAACCCTGCCCTGATAGGGTGTAAGTTTGTTTCACAAAAATTATTGTGGAAAAAAATTATTGCGATCCAGCCTTACATTGCACAAGTGTAGGGGCAACTCCAAGGCAGTTGTAGAGATTTAATGTACAAATTTGGGTTTTTGGCTTATATCTCGGTCAGTTATCGGGCGGTTTTCAACACCGTTTTGCTCATAGATATTTCTGATAGTTTAATACTACTTACGGGTCTATGACACATCGGGGCGCTTCAAAATGTTGATTTCAATCAGAACATGGACAGACGGGCAGAGGTCCAGATGGATAGACGGACAGAAGGACTGAGTTGAATCGACTTCCCTATCTATAAGGATGAAGAAAATATATACTTTATGGGATCACAGATGGATATTAAAGAAATTACAAACGGAAAGACAAACTTATATATACTCTTATCACATTTGTGAAGGGTATAAAAAAGAGTTTAAATAAAAACCACAACTATTTTATTGTTGATACTAACAACATAGAAACATGGTTTTTAAACCATAAACTACACTAGGCAACAGCCATTTTGTTATTTGTTTCTAGCATACTTTTTCTCATGGATTTGGACCTACTGAACACGAAAATGAATTTTAAAAATTTTTCTGTCGATTGGTTTGCGAGATACAAATTTTTTAATTTTTTTTTTTTAATTTTTGGAGGTACACTTACTATTTTGAGCATATCTTTAGTCTTCTTTGACCTATTTTATCCTACTACTACTCAAATTAAAGACAATTGAGCCGTCTACAACTTATTCTCAGAAAATTTTCAAATCGGGTTAGTAGTTTTGATGTTGGCGGCTTAAAAAGGTTAAAAAACTGGGTTTTTTTAGTAAAAATGTGGCTGAAAAATTCATATAAAAATTCATATAAAATATAAAACGCGATGTTAACAGCGATTTTAATTTTTTTACGTATAGCTGACACTTTTCCAAAGAAAATAAGCCCTTACTTAACAAAATCTGATGACAAATGGCCGACTTATTATTTTTTTGGTAAACGACCGAAATTCCGCTATTTTACGATTTTTTGATTTTCATTATTTGCACAGCTTACCTACCCAACGCAAACGAATAAATACATTTGAACTTAATTTAAAATAAACAAATTAGTCTTCGTATATTATTTTTTAATTTATTTGAGTAAAAACAAAGATATAAGTGTACATTTTATGCCATGTGGAAAAACTGCTGACTTCTTCTTTGTTTTTTGTATTCGCTGCAATCGGTCTCACGTATTAGGGTCCAAATATAGTCACCCATCATAGCCGTGTCATAGATGCCCTGATAGCGTCGTTCCATAGCCTTCAATTCCTGATGAAAGCGCTCGCCGTGTTCGTCGCTCACGTCTCCTAAATTCTCAGGGAAAAAATCCAAATGAGAATGCAGAAAGTGTATTTTAAGTGACATGTGCACTCCCATGGCTTCATAGTTCTTTACCAGATCCTCAACTATGTCCTTATAATTCGGGCTTTTGTTGTTTCCTAAAAAGTTTTCCACAACAAGCCTGAAGGAATTCCATGATGCGGCTTCGATGGGTGATAACAGCTTTGGGAATTTTTCATCTTTCAAAATTTTTTTTATCTCGGGTCCTGCGAAGACTCCTTCTTTAATTTTTGCCAGCGAAAGGTAAGGGAAAATTGACCGTAAATAGGCAAAAGCTTCACCTTCTTTGTCTAATTTTTTGGCAAAATTTTTAATCAAACCCAATTTTATGTGCAGCGGCGGAAGTATTATATTTTCACGGTTCTCTATTAGTGGTTTGCGCTGAACATTCGCTTCTCCAACTACAGGTTTCGTTCGTACCGGCCATTTTTTTTTTATATAATGCTGATCATCAGCGCGGCTATTCCAAAGGCACAGAAAACAGCAATGTCGCGTATAGCCTCCTTGGAGTCCACACAGAATGGCCACAACTTTAAGGTCGGCGCATATTTTCCAATTGTATTTCCTATACTCTATGCATTTCAGCAAAATGTCCATAGTTTCATAGTTCTCCTTTGAATGAACCGCATGAGCAATAGGAACAGATGGCTTTTCATTCCCATTATGTAAGAGAACTGCCTTCAAGCTCTCTTTGTTGCTGTCAATAAACAACCTCCATTCGTTGGGGTTGTGAATTTGGTGAAGCTCTTGGAACAAGCCTGAAATGTCGCTGCAAAAACATATTTGGTCTTTCTTTGTATAAAATTTTGCATACTCCTTGTGACGGTTTCTGTACGCTGTTACTTTCACTTCTGAAGCCACAAATCCACACTGTATCATCCGAGACGCAAAAAGTTCGGCTTTCTCCTTAGTGAGACCAAAATCGCGCACCCAATCGTTTAGTTCGGCCTGTGACAGTAATTTTCGCTTTGCACCCGGCTCAAATTCGCTTGCATTTGACTCGGACTCTTCTTCTGACGATTCTGCTTTTTGAAGAGATGCACCAGGGCACACTGGATATGGCACATCATGCGAATGTGGTACTGGAAGCGCAAACGATCCCACTTGAGCGTAGTTCCATTTAAAAAATCTTCCTACCCCACTGTTTGTGGTGAGGCAAAAATAACAGTCTGTGGAATGGCATAGCGGCTTTTTCCACATCATTGGTGTATCGAATTTCATATGGCGGCTAAAATTAAAATAAATTACTATATTCGCTATGTATAATGTGTTTAAATAAAAATTCTTACCTTCCGCCAGCTGCCCAGTTGGTTAAGATTATATAGCAAAGATCACACAGCGACTTAGGTGTCCATGGTTCTGTGATATTTGGTGAAATACCAAAATAATTCAAATAGTGCAATTGTACTGCTGGAGTAAACTTGTGTGCGTGATTTTTTTTTATAAACTGGCCACAAACATTGCAGAAATTGTCTGGATCGTTCAAACACTCGAACACACGTAGTCTTTTACTCATTGTCTTCCTTGCGTTTTCTAAATATTAACTTCTTTACACTTTCACAGACAGTTTTGAAATGCAATTGATAACCGTGTCTCCTTATGTTTAAATATGTATGAGCATGTAGTGCTGTAAATAAATTAAAAAATAATATACGAAGACTAATTTGTTTATTTTAAATTAAGTTCAAATGTATTTATTCGTTTGCGTTGGGTAGGTAAGCTGTGCAAATAATGAAAATCAAAAAATCGTAAAATAGCGGAATTTCGGTCGTTTACCAAAAAAATAATAAGTCGGCCATTTGTCATCAGATTTTGTTAAGTAAGGGCTTATTTTCTTTGGAAAAGTGTCAGCTATACGTAAAAAAATTAAAATCGCTGTTAACATCGCGTTTTATATTTTATATGAATTTTTATATGAATTTTTCAGCCACATTTTTACTAAAAAAACCCAGTTTTTTAACCTTTTTAAGCCGCCAACATCAAAACTACTAACCCGATTTGAAAATTTTCTGAGAATAAGTTGTAGACGGCTCAATTGTCTTTAATTTGAGTAGTAGTAGGATAAAATAGGTCAAAGAAGACTAAAGATATGCTCAAAATAGTAAGTGTACCTCCAAAAATTAAAAAAAAAAAATTAAAAAATTTGTATCTCGCAAACCAATCGACAGAAAAATTTTTAAAATTCATTTTCGTGTTCAGTAGGTCCAAATCCATGAGAAAAAGTATGCTAGAAACAAATAACAGACAAAAGTTTGTTATTTGTGACCTAGTGCTATTAACCAGAAATCACACATTCTCCAAAAAATAAAACAACAATTTTTCATTCTAAATTCCAATACACACATACATATGTACATACACGTGACAAAAAATTCTAAAAACATACTGGGTCAACTATAAAAGTCCAATGTTTTAATAGTTCATGATAATGATGATGATGATGTTTATCATTCAACCCGCATATTAATGCAATTTTTACCTTTGGCTTTTTGCAAAATACTTCTATTGCTCTATATAGAAAAATTCCATTTACTATTAACCAATTTCTTTTTTTAATAGTATTTGTAGGTAATATATTCAATCCTTGAACATAAATGGCCACATAAAATGTTTTTGCTAACTAAAGGTGAATAATTTTGGGCAGAACATATAAAGGAGAAAACAATTTTATTTTGAAAGGTGATGATAACAAACTCCCCTTTGCAGGAGAGGTTAAAATATTAGTAAAGGTGTTTTCGATAAATGTTTTGAAACATATCTTTTAAAATTTAATTTAAAATTTTTTTTAATCCAACTTTTTTCTTTATAGCCTTATCATAAAAATTTGCGTTTCGATTTTATATTACTGTAATCAAATTTTCCCAACTATCCCTATATATACCCTGTCAATATATGCTTTCCCTGTTCGCTCAAACATCTGTGGAAACATCCACATTACATTTCAATGGGCTCAGCAAAAACAACAACATCAACAGCATTAATGAAATCTACATAGAAATGAACATAAAACTAAGCTCTAGTTTATTTTTCAATAGTTGATAGTCTTGAAAATTGGAATTAGTTTTTAGGCTTATTAACACGTACTTGGTTTTACGTTTTTTACGACCTTTTCTATGTAGTGTAAAGATTTTTGTAACCCTTAATGTCGTTATAAAAAAACAGGTGATATTGCAAGACAATTTTGTTATTATTAGTTTAACTTCAACAAAATAATAGGAAATTTTTAAAGTATTTTTCTCTTACTTTTAGTTAAGGAAAAGGTTAAAAACGTATTTATAGGGCTTAAAAAATTTATAAACATGCAAATATACTATATAGGTAGTCCATAATTGTGGTTTTAGGTTTGTCAGCATATTTTTCTCTCTATATAACTACTTTAATTTTAAAAATTTTAACTTCTTATATTTTTGTATATTTAATCTATAAGCCGTTTTTACACCCTTCACATAGTGATAAGGGTATATATCAGTTTGTCATTCCGTTTGTAATTTCTTTATTATCCATTTGCGACCCTGGATCCTAATAGATAGGAAAGTTGATATAGCCATGTCCGTCTGTCCGTCTGTCTGTCTGTATGTCTGTCTGTCCGTCTGTCCGTCTGTTGAAATCAAGTTTCCGGAGTCAAATAAAAAGATACAGACCAGATAATGGTGTCAAACGATTAGAAATATTCCGCTTACAATCGCTATTTAAAATCAGCAAAATCGGTTCACTATTGAGCGAGATATAAGCGAAAACCCAAAGCAACCCATTTTTTTTGGGACAACATCCGTGCATATATCCCTATATATCTCAGTAAGTATAGTCACTATTGCCACAAAACTTGGAACAGATACCCCTAAAGTAGGCACCTAAATAATGGAAAAATTTTTTTCAGATAGGATCAGGGGAAGTGGTAGTTTTCCTACAACTGCACAAATTTGGTGAAATATTTTATGCGCTATATCTCGGAAATTATAACAGCTATCGATTTAATATGTTCCACAAAAAATAATTGTATAACAAGACCTACATTTTAAAAAAAAATTTTTTGGGTGGAGGCAGAAAATGGGGTAGCTCCCATACAAATTTACAATTTTTATTAAATTTTCGATACACTACATCTCAGAAACTGTAACAGATATCGAAATAAAATGTTCTACAAAAAGTAATTGGACAACAAAACCTACGCTTTGAAGTAAAAAATTTTTTTTGGGGTAGCTCCCATACAAGAACACAATTTTTGTAAAATTTTCGATACGCTACAACTCGGAAACTGTAACAGATATTGAAATAAAATGTTCTACAAAAAGAAATTGAACAGAAAAACCTACGCTTTGAAGTTAACATTTTTTTGGTGGGGGTGAATTCGGGGTAGCTCCCATACAAATTCACAATTTTTATGAAATTTTCGATACGCTATATCTCGGAAACTGTAACAGATATCAAAATTAAATATTCTACAAAAAGTAATAATCTAATAATTCATACATTTTGGAAAAAAGTTGGAGAGGAGCAGGGGGACTAGAACATCCCATAAAAATTAACAACTTTTATTAACCTTTTATTATAAATAATGTCAAAAACTTTTATAACTGTCGACCTCAAACGTTCCTCATCTATTTCTATTATCCATACGAACGTTAACATTCTGTATATTTTTCTATGGCCTTTAAAACTCGCACAAGGTTTTTTATTATATTGTTTGCAGTACAAAATAACTCGGCTGGGTATATTAAAGGACCAATGTGAAGGGTATATAAGATTCGGCACAGCCGAATATAGCGCTCTTACTTGTTTATATATGACTTCTTTAAATGTGAAACATATTATTAGAAAAAAAATTACAGAATCCAAACAGTTCTAAGTTTTAAGGCAACCGATAATATTTTAAAATAAAATGGGCCGTAGGCTTTAGAACGTGCAAGTTCATTTATGTCAATTGCCTTTTATTTAACCTTCTTAATAACTTACAAACATACAAAGACATTTTATATCTCAATAATGACAGCAACAAGCAAAAAGTTTTCTAATAAAAACTATTACAACTCCCTAAGCGTGTTTGCTTATAGTACATGATTTGTTAGTGATACATAAAGCTTATCTAAAACGTTCGATTTTTAAATCATAACAAAATATCAAAAACACTTACATATACACTTAGAAAAACAAGAGCAAAATTTTTATTTGGTCTAATCTAAACTCCAAAATGTCAAATGTGTCTTAGCTCCGATTGCTTGATTTTAATAGATCGATAGCTGAATCAACTTTTCTATTTACGAGGATTCACTATATTTATGTATGCTTGATGGGATCGATACACAATATTGATGGCTAAAACTAAATATATTAAGAAGCCAGTGCTTTTAAATTTTTGATTTTTATTTTTATTGAAGACAAAAAATAATTAATTCCATCTGACTGGGTATTCAGTCGGATCCAGAGAGTATATTAGGTCCGATTCTGTATTTTCTCTACACAGCAGAAATGCCCACAAACAATTTTACTCATACATCGACATTTGCTGATGACACCGCCCTTCCCAGTATTCATAAAGACTCTAAAGAGGCCTTGAAATAACTGCAGCATCACGTATCCCAAGTAGTAGTATCTCAATGGGCAAATTTATGGGGTATTAAAATAGACAAACAAAAATGTACCCGCGTTACTTTTAGTTAACCCAAGCAAACATGCCCTCAATTTTTGATTAACAACAATACGGTGCCTCAATGAATTGAGACGAAATATCTTGGCATTCACTGGGATCGCCGCCTTACATAGTAGCCCCCCATAGATGCAAAGTTGTCACAATTAAAACTTAAAACGGCCAAAATCCGCTGGATAATTTGTAGAAACTCTGTGCTACGTCTTGTTTTGACACTACTGCTCTACAACTCAATTTTAAAACCAATTTAATGCTACGGGACACAACTATAGGACGCTGCTTCCGCCTCCAACATAGAAAAAATTCAGCGCCGTCAAAATAAAATTCTAAGAATGATTACTGGTTCTCCTTGGTATATTAAAAACAGCAGCACTATAAGGATCTACAAGTTCCACTAGTTAAATGCAAAATCCTAAACTAAGTATATGGACCAGTATTTAAATAAGCTCAAAACTTATCCAAATCCGCTCGCTCGAATCATATTGCAACATAGTGGACACACCCGTCTGAAAAGGAGGGATACTATTGCGCTTAGATGAAGTTAATTAATTCTTTTATGAGAACTTAAATTTTAATCTGGCACTGGCTGGACTAATAATAATTACTTAGTTTTAAGACTTGAATACTTATTGTTAGTTCGCCTAAGGCTAAGATTCAATAATAAAAACTATGGAAAAAATTTTTTTTGAAAACATTCCATTTTTATTGAACCTACAATGGTAGGCGGAGGTATTAAATAAATTGCGGTGAAACATACAATATGGTTGGATATGACGTAATATTTTATAATAATATGTTAAACATGGAATATTTTTTTTCTGTGTAACTAATTAACTATTTCTAGTGTCAGCAATTTAGTTGCCAACTCTTTAGTTTTCTTTTTGTATTTCACTAACGTAAATGTCATATCAACCTGCTTTAATCTATGATAACCAGTCTCCCAAGTAACAAATAAATTTTCCAAACAAGTTCTAATAACAACCAAAATAGTTTGTTAAACAAAATTATATAAAACTTCTTTTTCTTTATACATTTAAATTTTTAATAAATTTATTTGCTAAATAAGCCAACATTAAACCATTTAACTGGAAGTATAGTTTGTAAAAAATTTATTTGTTGATGCATAGTATGTAACTTTTTAGCGATTAGTACGGAATTCTCTATTTAGATATGCCACTTTTATAAATATATATTCATAATGTACTTTGTACATACTTTTGTACATATTTTTACGAAATAAGCATCAACTTAAGTTATTCGCGCGACTTCTACGAATTACATGAAAAAACAAATTAATATTATTTGGTTTAAAGCTTAAAAATGTGAAATTCTTTAATTTTATTTCGAAGCATTTGTACAATATAAATTTATTTAAAATTTGAATCAAACCAATTTTGATTACCTTATTTTTGGGTGTTTTTCAGTCATTACCTTAGCACCATGGCCATGCGACCTTTGGGCTGATTCAACTAGTTGGCCGGGCTTCACGTACTATCGCTTACTCTTAGGGCTATGCACTTTTTATTGCATGTAATGATTCGGTGCGCGAACAACTTTCTTTCATAGCGTTTAAGCGTAGTTTGGGCTTGAAAAACTTTAAATTTCTCTGCTTCTTCTCGTATTGCACCCAATTTCTTGGCTTTGGGTAAATTCTGCTACTTGCAACCGCCTTGAAATTGTTGCCTGAGAGCCTTTGATAACTTTGTAAGATTTTTCTGTGTTTGACGGTTTACTTAGGATACATATTTCTGACCGATGACCATGTTTGTATGTTAATTAGATCCTTAAAACGTAACTGGTCCTTGAGTAGTTAATTTTAGCAGGCGGACGTACTTACATGTTTAATTCGGCTTCCAACAAAACAACAATCCCTAATATTGCATGTAAGTAAGTATATTGTCAGATCTTTAATGGTTATAATGCATATGTATGTATGTATTTGTACTTTTAATACCCAAAAGTACGTTTCGAAAACAAGTTTTCCTTACAGACTTATGATCACATAACACTCGTCTTAACAAAGAGAGCAAGAGGTGCAACAAGTAGTAAAACAAGAAAATTTACACATCCAAATACGCTCGTTTGAAACATCTTGCAACATAGTGGACCCACCCGTCTGAAAAGAAGGGATATTATTGCGTTTAGACGAAGCCATTGAAATTAATTTACTTTATTTTGAGAACTTAAATTTTAATCTGGCATTGATTGAACTTATATAAATTTTACTTAATTTAAAAATTTGAAAACTTATTGTTAGTTTGCATAATCGAAGATTTAATAATACAAAGATCTAAGATAAAGGCACAAAACTCTGTCTTAGGTATTCATTGTAGATCAAAACCAACCAAGAAAGAGTCCGGCTTTTGCCGTGTTAAGTACCGGAAAGATCTCATCTAGCCTGGGTTATTACTACAATTAGAATAAGTCCGTTGCCCAATTTACACTCTCCTGGAAGACAATTTCAGGAGTTATGCTGAAAACACAAATGGGAAAATCGGCGAACTATTCGATTCTTATATTCGTTATCAAAAATTAAATTCATTCTTTCGTAGGCGAAAGAACTAAAAATTAATTTCAGAACTCGCACTGTGTGTTTGTTTTGTTTCTGATGACGAACATTCGGTCGTTAGGAAAAGCTCGTCGTTGTAGTATTGCTTCTGGCATAAGTTGAAACCTGCTGATAGTTCATGGGTAGAGTTAATAAAATGCATAAGAAAAAACTTACACCAACAACTAACCCTAAATGATTAAAAAATTTATATTTTTTTTTGTTTTGACATTATTTCACTTGTTTTAATCTATTTGAAATAATTTTTTTATACAAAAGTAAACTTCAACAAGCAAATTTAAAGTTGAATTCTAATGCAAAAGCTTTTGTTATTCAAATACATTTTTTACTTTGTTGTAGATTACCAGCTGTGTCAAAAAGGGAAGGAGCTAAATTGCACCGGAAGTTTATCAAGCAATCTGTTTGTTTGTTTCTATATAATGGAACACGCTCTCTTTACGAAAATGAGCAAGAAAGTCAAAAGGAAAAACTATTGCACAAACAAAACAGCATTTTTGTGTAAAGAATCAGTAAACTTGGTAATAAATACACAAATCTGAATTTTGTTAAAAAATGTAATTTAGTTTGGAATTACTCAAAAAATATGTAAACGTATATACATATGGGGGATTTCATGTCAAGTGACCCAACTTTTAAAACCGATGTCTTTCGATTGGAAAGAAATTTGGACCAAAGTTAGTTCTTGCAGAGAGTAGTTTAGACACAATTTTTTAACACGATCGGTCAAGAACTCTCTGAGCTAGAGGGGTTCAAAATTTGACGTTTTCGGCAAATAGGTGTTTTTTCTAATACATGTAGTTTATTACCTTTTGCTTTTAACAAAATTCGTCCCAAATACTTTTCATAGCTTTTTTTTCAATCTTCCAGAAAAAAATATTTTTAAAATTAAAAAAAATTTTTTTTTATTTTTTTTTATAAAATAATCAGAAAAAAAATTTTTTTTTTCCAAATGTGCCCATTTTTTTTTTTTTTTTTTTTTGCTCAAAAGAAAGCTTAGGTCTTTCTTTTGAAGAGCATGGAAGTCGCTTAGTGGGATGCGAGTGGGATATCTATAAAAATTAATGTTTTGTAACTCAAGGTAGAGGTTTTCAAATTTTCGCGTATATTCTATTTTGATTTTTTTGCTATTTATGTAAAATTATCTCTTAAGCAAAAAAAAAATATTTATGCTAAGAAACAAAATAATTTAAATTGTGTCTAAACTACTCTCTGCAAGAACTAACTTTGGTCCAAATTTCTTTTGAATCGAAAAAAAAAGTTGGGTCACTTGACATGAAATCCCCCATATGTATGTATATATTTTTGACAGCTTATTTACCTGTTTATCAATATTTTTTACATTTATTTTTTATATTTTTTTGTGTATGAAAATATTTTGAACGTTTTCGTAATTTTTTTGGGACCTTTAAAAATAATTATTTTCGGTTTTTAAAGGAAAAAAACAGGCACAAGGAAACATCAAAGAGTCATAGTGATGAACTTCTTGGTTTTTATTTTTTCTAAAAACATAACAATATTTTTATTTTTATTTTTTTAGAAAAAACTATTATGTTTTATAGAAATGTATACAGACATATATTTTCTGCATACGTATGTATAATGGTTTTAATAAATAAATCTACAATTCCTGGGTAAAACAAACATTTTTGATAATAAATAGTACTTATAGCAACATAGTTACTAGGTTACTTGGGGAAGACAAAATTTTTAAATTAGACCAAGGGGAGTGGAAAGTACACCCTTACAAATGCATAGATTTTATGAAATTTTTATGACTTTTAATGTAATAAACTGTACCACTGTCAATGCATCTTCTGATCAAAGTACAGGTCGCCATTTTGAAGATATAATGATTAAATTTGCACAGATACCTTTTTTGGCACTGGCACGACACCTATTATATGTGGTAATAATTGGCCCATTTTTAGTCATATCACCCATACAAATGTCTTCCAGTAATAAGCATTCTGTGCTATAACGGACATGTGTCTCGCTAAATGAGTTTATCCAGTATACTGAACAAAAATAGGGTCAGTTAATGTGTTGATATAGCTCCCATTAAAATCCTCCCGGATTAAATATTTTGAGCTATTCATGACCCTAATATTATTCTGTTTTGACAAATTTTGGCAAATTATGCCACCAACTATAATACTGAATACAAAAGTTATCGGTCTTTTTTTAAATAAAGCCTCCATACAAGTGTGGTGTAAGATGAAATATGTCCTGCTTGACCGACTTACTCGTTTACGAAAAACATTCGACAAGAGGAAACGTATTAAATACCAAGCTTTTCCATATTTTTTTCTAATTTTGGCTCAACTTTCATTTAAATAAACAGAATGTGCTGGAGTAAAATATATATTCTCATATTAAAGTTATTCAATTCGGATGGCTTCTTATAAGGGCAACAGTGTCGTTTCTCTTCAAACGAGTGTGTCCGCCAAGTTGTAAGATGCTTCGAGCGAGCGAATTTTGATGTTTTTGCACCCTATTGAAATAGTTGTCCACATAGTTTAGGATTTCGCACTTAGCCAGTTGAATATGTAGAATCTTGTTGAGGTTGCTGGTTTGAATGTACCAAGGAGCACCATTCTTAGGATTTTGTTTTGGCGACGTTGAAAAAAATTATTGTTTTCGAGTGTATTTTTACAATAAAAAACAAAAAAGCACGGTGGCCTAGATAGTAGCGCGCTAGTGTTGTAGTTCAGAGGGTACTAGGTTCAAATCCCGGTTGCGGCAAGTACAGAGAAAAAATTTGTTAATTTTAGATATTAAGGTATCTATAAAATAAAATTTATATAAATATTATAAAATTAGCTTTAATTTTTGGATTAACTCCGGTTACGCTTAAATCAATCTTTTTTAGCTTACATCAAGTACGGTTTTGAGTTTAAATCGATTCTTTTTTATGTCTAAATGTGGCTAAAAATAAGAAATTCGTACTATATAAATCGTACGTTGCTTAAGAAAATCTATACTTGGTTCAAGAAAATCCGTACTCACCGTACTTTTGACACCGCTATTGCTTGATTGAAGCTAATATTATTGGGTATATTTTTTGTGTAGTAAAATTTAGTTTTTTTTCAATTACATTTAATAAATATAAAATTTAGTTAAAAGAGTCGTAAGATATTTAAAAAAAAAAAAAATGTAGATTTAAAAATATAATTATAGCAAAAAGTTAGTTGCCTCAAAAAACATGGCATCTGCCCCTAAACATTTTCTTACTTTTTCTAAGGTTGTAAAAGTCATAAAGGGGACTCGTTTTAAACAAATTGTTACCTGCCGAATTCGTTGGTCGGGAACAACATGGTCCGTAATTAACTGGTTATTAATAAGCAATTATCGCTTATATTTATGCAGGCAAGCCGGAAAGCCTACCCAAAACCAAATTGTTTATAAGCCGCTAGCAAAGGTATATAATAAAACATTTTTAACAGCACTGTCAGAGTTAAAACAACATTTTTGGAAAAATCTTCTTAAAAGTGATAAGGAAATACCTAAACATATTAAATCCAATAATATTGAGGGAAATGAATGACAAGCCTGAACTGAAACATCTTGAGGAATATTTGTTTGCAAGGATGGCCTACAAAATCAGCTTTCATCCAAAGCATGTTCAATATATTTTTAATACCGAAATGAGGAGATTAAGAGAAATGTGCAAACCTGATGATGAGCTCCATTTGAGAGAAACTATAATGAAAGATTTGATAATAATCCAAAAGAAAATTTACCGTACACAACCGCACCCACCACCACCTCCTGGTCATAGAATATTATTTGTACCCCGCTCTGTGACAACAGATTATGATAACACTTTTGTAGTAAAACGGCAACGGCCAGCATTGTACCCTCATTCGCTACGGCATAGGCGACTTAGAAGTATTAACGTGAGAAATGACCTTAAAGTCCAGATACATAAATTGTTTCAAGGCACTCATGGAATTAATAACCGATATGCGTTTCTTGTTGCAGTTAAAGATTATTTAGTTGCAAGAGGTTTTACCGTTAATGATTACAAGTATATACGTTGCTTGGCTGGCAAATACAAAACAGTCAATAGTGTGCAAATTTGAAACAGGAGCAGATCGAATTCATATATCCTTATTGTCTATTTATCTTTTAATGTAATGTGTTTTCAAAACTGAAAGCAATTATTGAAAATAAATAAAACTTATGTTTCTTATAATCAAAAACTGTTAGAAATTATTTTTAGATGAATTATTTGCTATTTAAATTAGTTATGGTGAAATCAAGGTACACTAATACAAGCGAATTCCAAAAATTCGCCCTCTGCATTTCCTTTTTGTGTTTGAACGGTAGAATGTCAGAAAAATTAAAAATTTCATATAAAACTAAATTTTTATAACGTAATATTGTCAAATTGATTTTAATTTAGCTGGGCTCTTAATATTACGTGGTTGAATGTGCCTTGGTCAAAATTAAAAAAAAACCGACAATCAAGGGGAATTCATAGAGAAGGTGGTCTCGACAGATCAGCTGACTATTTTTTGCTCGTGCAATTTTCCTACAATATGTCAAAAGTTTATCTATGTGCTTCTTTTTGATTTAAAAAAATTACGCGTCGGTTAGATTATTAAACTAAAAATTTAAAAAAGTGTTCTTAATTAACATATAGTAAAACCAAATGATGCGTTCTTGTGCTTTGTGCCAAACAAGTGTAAAATTTGTTTTAGTCACGTTTATCTTCTGCAAATAATTTTTTTAATGACGTCATATAATTTGGGTATTGCCTGTACGAATTTTTCGCCCTGCTTTTGCTGCGTTCACAAAATTTCAAGACGAATTCACAATCAGCTGCGTTTCTAACACTACCTGTATTAGTGTACCCTGAATAAAATACAGCCAAGAACTCTGCCGTTTTTAACAATTACGTTTCATTAATTTTACTGGAAAGAGTACAGTTTTTTATAAACACGACTACACAGAGATACTGATTCAGTTGGATTTTATTTTTCAGTTATTTTTAAAGAAAAACCAAACGACTATCATGGGTAGACAACAACAAAATATCATTTAAGTAAGTATTTTTTCTGAAGCTTTTTATTTATAGTAAAGTTGTAAAAATAAAAACAAAATTATTTATGTGTGTATATGTTTTGCATTTTTATCGTTTTATCTTAGGACAATAAGCTCAGTAAACTTCGCTTAACTTACAAAAAAGAAATTCCGTTTGCCTTTCTAGTGTAACGGTTGTGCTAGTATTTTTATCACTAATGTCACATTTGTCTTATCGTCTTGTAAATTCAATAAATTGTTTTACCTGCGCCGTTATATTTGCCTATTTCTTTTCAAGTTTTGATTATTTCTCAATTAAATTTTTTGAATTTACATATTAAAGAGGTTGTTGTTGTCCAAAAATCAATGTAATGCAACTTACATTTATTTACTTCTCTATGCCTGGTTCAACACTGTCCTAACTCAAAATTATAAACATTTTCTATATTCTTAAACTCACTTGCTTTGATATAAATCGTTATTTGTCTCTATCCTTACCGAATAATAAAAAGCTTTTGAATTGGCAAACTTACTCTGAAAAATTGACAATGACATAAATAGAGTCATAGATGTAAATTGAACAATAGTTGACAAGCAATATCGCCAAGTAATAGTATTTTTTTTTCTTCAATTTTTGTGTTGTAACTTTCTTGTGGCAAGTAAGCGAAAAGAGATAATTGATTGATTTATTACGCTGAGTCGAAGTTAAAAAAAGAAATGACAGGGGAGATATAAAACAGTATTCAAAGCGAAAGGTTGACAATTTTAACTAATTTTTTTCGGGAAAAAAAAAAACAAAAGAAAAAGGACAAATTTGAAAGTAAAAAAAAAATTTCTAAGCAGAAATTAAAATTAAAAATAGTTTTAAAAGAAAGTGGTCCTATCTTGGAAGGATTTGAAAATACTTTGGCCCGATTGCGGTATATTTTCAGTGTGGTTCTACCAGGTGAAGAGGGAGAATAAAGTGGCCAACAAGTGCACGTGGTTGAGACTTCTGGTTTGACTTCTTTTGCTACAGCGTTTTGGATTAATAAAAAAAAAAAAAAAGGGAACAAAGATCTACATATAAGTTAGGACAATTGTTCAAAATTTTAAGGAAATATACATATATAGTGTAAATAATATTAAAGCCAACATATGTGTACATATATGATAACCCTTAGTTAAAAAGATAAGGCAAAAGCCTATAAAATAATTATTAAACTTTAATCTAATAAAATTAAAGTCTAAAATTACTGTGCAATTGAGGGTTTTTTGTGAGTGTAACGTGCATAGTATTCCATACAAGTCTCTATGTTTAAAGCGAGCTAACATTAAAAATTCATTGATTAAATGCACTTTTCATACTCAATCATTTTTTTTGCTGATTATATATATGTAATTGGATTGTAACCTATTAGTAGTTTATTGTTATAGTAATTTGCTTTTTGAATATTTCTAAACATAAATTAAATATTGTTGTTGTATTAAGAGAATATTTGTTAAGAGATTTGAGATTTATCCAGCAGTCGTGGCAGAGAAACAGGCCTGGTTCATCTACACTCAGGAAAAATCGTAAGTCTTTATGAAATTTATTTTGCTTAAACTCATATAAGTTCAATAACGATTACTATGATAAACTATAATAATGTAATATAAAAAAAAAAAAAAAAAAAAAAAAAAACAAAGAAAAGAAAAAATTTAAAAGGTTTAATAGTTTGTGAACTAAATTTATTTAATAAAAATGTTTTGTGAATAAAGCAATTTTTCATCCCTAATGTAACCAAACCATTTCTATAAACTTAATTGGGTTACCAAAACAAAATTATTTGGATATTTGGTAACATGGCAGGGTAAGGGCAAAGGAATAAAAACATCCATTCCTTACATCCCGACTTATAAAATCACCTATCTGTCCAACATTTAAATAACTACAGTTGTCCTGTTGTCCGTTATTAAGCACGTGATTTCTTCTGTAATGTAATTCGACAGTGGCGCAGCAAGATCCCCTCCCCGTCCGACGAGCTAGACCCATAGCAAGCACGTGCTGAAAGCTGATGTCACTGATAGTCGATGTAGGCTATGATAGCTTAACCCACAAAAGCCGAAACAAAGGAAACATTACAAAGTGGCGCCCAACGTGGGGCTGGCTCAATGCTAAATTTTATTTGCCATCTATAAATTGAAAAATTTATTCTGTTTGTCATCTTGGTAACACGTCGCACTATTTTTTTATATATATTTAATCCCCTTATAGGTCTCTGGAATCTAATTAAATATGTTTAAATAACTATTTATATTATGCCGAGAATATAGGTGATTTTTTATGTCAATTTATACACAGATACAGTTTGCCTTTTTTTTGATGTAATTTGTTTTATTTTTTTTTGCAAATTCTTAACTTGTTTCAGGACTATAGTAAAATGTTATTGAAAATATTTTCTTATCCGAAATAGTGTGAACGAATACATTTAATCTGATTCTAATTTTCTAGAGTTCCATAGTTGTGATTGGTGATTTTTTTTAAGCCGTGGTTTGATTTTGCGATTTGGTTTGGTTACAGGGATTTACCTAAGTACTACAAAAAAAAAAAAAGAGAGAAATAGTTTTTGTAAACGAAAGAGAAATTAAATTTAAAACGAAACTAAATACATCTATATATGTATATTTGAAAGAGAGCACAAAACCACTTTTTAAGAATAAACAAAGCTAATAATTATTTTTATTTCTTTTTTGGGTTCGAGGGTTATATTTCCGTTCTACTAGCTTTACTACTTTTTAATCAATATATAAACTTTTCATAGTTTTACTTAACTGTGCATAAGTTTATTTTCATTATGCCACTGCATCATAGTACGGAAAATCTTTCTAGTGTCCCCCAAATTGAGACAAATACTTGTTCAATTTGCAAGATAAATTATGATCACACAAGTATTTTCAAGATGTAGACACATTTTTCACCGTGAGTGTATATCTCAATTTGTGGAAACTTCACAATTTTGTCCCCAATGTGGAAGACCGATAACTCGAAACAGTTTGTTAGAATATTTTCATCCTAACCCAAATAAAGACACCTTTCCTATTCAAGTGGTAGCAAACCCAACAGTTGATAGAATATTATCTGGTCGTAAAAACAAGAATAAACAACTAAATTCGAATAACAATATTCCTGTTAGTCAGGACAGAACCACTGAACGCGAAAACTTAGAGCACAGTCGAGAGTTAATACTATTGGAGGATCGAATTAGATCCAATATTGAAAACAGTTTTCAGTCCGAAATTACCAAGCTTCAGAATGTTGTACAGAGGCTATCGGAGCAGTTTACTAACTTGAATGTAAGCCCCAGTCGTGAGCCAGTATGGCCCAGGGAAAGTTTTCTAAATTGTATTAATCCTACTCGTAGATTACCAGAAGCCAATATACATAACTCAACAGCTCCTTCAGTTTATGGCGCTGGAAATCCCCCTGATTACGTTCCTCAACATGCAAATGCACCCAGGGTTCCACCTTATCAGGGCAGTCGTGAAAGGCTTCAAACATCGTCTTTAGTTGCTAATAGCGGTAAAATTGCAAGCGTAATAAGTAGCTGGAATGTGACTTTTAGTGGATCGAATACCGGTTTGTCAGTTGATAAATTTATTTATATAATAACGTCTTTGACCAATGATAGCCTTGGTGGGGATTTTAGGCTAGTTTGTGAACATAGTCATATCTTATTTACGTCTAAGGCGAAGGACTGGTATTGGAGATACCGTCGTTCTGTTGAAAGGATTGACTGGGAAAATTTATGTAGAGCTTTAAAGAATCATTTTAGTGACCACTTAACTGACCTGGATATAATAGAAATGATGAGGGACAGAAAACAAGGTACTAACGAGAGCTTTGACGACTTTTACAATGCAATGCTACAGTATAGTGATCGCTTAAAATATCCTATCCATGAGCAGGATTTGACTGAAATATTGAAAAGGAATTTAAGACCTCACATACGTAAGGAGTTGTTTTACTTACAAATAAATAACGTATCTAGTTTGCGACACTTAGTGTTGAGAAGAGAAGCATTAGGTCTAGAATTAGGTGAAAATCCGAGAAGTGTTAGGAGACACATTAATGCTATAGATTTTGAAGAAAATGTTTTAAATGACGAAGAGTCCGTGGAGGATGTATGTGAGATCGGAAAATTTAAGGGAGAGGTATCCAAGGAAGGTAGGAAAATTTGCTGGAATTGTAGACAAGAAGGTCACCGGTATATGGACTGTATGCAGGAACGATCAATATTTTGCTATGGTTGTGGTGACGTAGGTGTATATAGACCTCAATGTGATAAATGCCAGGGAAACTTAAAGTCGAGCGCCAGTCAGAACACCCGTCTGCGCTCGAGAACAACGTCGAAACTAGAATAGTTAAACCTAACGACAATAAGAAAATACCACAAGAAAACAACACGCTATCTTTTAATATTATGAGAAGTAATTGTAAATCAGAGCCGATTCTTTATCCTATCAGACCATACCATGAACGCCTTAGATTATACAAAATGGCCAGGGAAAGAATATTTTGTAATTCACTCGACCATAAAGCCTTTCAAGAATTTTCTAATAAAAGAACTCAGAGAAACTCTGAACGAATAAGACGCTTTTACAACTTTCGTAAACAGATTAGGAATAAAATCAAAGTTAGTATTGAATCCATTGACAAATCGCAGTCCGATATGCGACCCTATATTAGAATTGATTTATTTGGTATGTCTTTATTTGGACTTTTGGATTCTGGGGCATCCTTATCTTGTTTAAGTGGCAACGCTGCAAAGAAATTTCTGAGTGAGAAAATTTCCTACCATAGTTTTTCAAATTTTATTCAAGCCGCTGGAGGTCAGCAGTATCAGATTTTGGGTTATGTGGATACGGATATAGAGTATAAAAGAATGGTGAGGCGTATACGGTTCTATATAATACCAGACCTAAAACAAGACTTATATTTAGGTATTGATTTTTGGCATTCTTTTGGGCTTAATGACAAAATTTTTGAGAAGGAAACGTTGAAAATTGAAGAATTTAGACTGGCTAGTGAGGAAAATATACTGACACCTAAACAAGGAGAGATTTTGGATAGGGTGATAGCTCTTTTCCCAGATTTTGAAAAGGAAGGCTTGGGAAAAACGACCGTATTAGAACATACCATAGGAATTCAACCGGGAACGAAACCCATAAAACAGAGGTATTTCTCTGTTTCCCCTGCAGTTGAAAAGAAAATTCACGAAGAAGTCGATCGTATGCTTCAACTAGGGGTAATAGAACCAGCTCCCCCTACTTGTTCATGGAGTAGCCCCATAGCTTGTGTCAATAAAAATAATAAATTTCGATTATGCTTAGACTCCCGAAGGCTTAACAGCGTGACCGTTCGTGACGCATATCCTCAGCCAAAAATCAATGGAATTTTATCAAGACTTCCTAAGGCGGAATTCATTTCTTCCTTAGACCTTAAGCACGCATTTTGGCAAGTTGGTCTGGATGAAAAGTCACGGGATATGACAGCATTTACTGTACCCAATAGACCGCTGTACCGATTCAAAGTTATGCCCTTTGGTTTGACGAACGCTCCACAAACTCTTTGTCGTCTAATGGACCTAGAAATTCCACCCCACCTTAGAAGTAAGGTCTTTGTGTATCTAGATGACCTTCTTTTAGTAAGTGACAGTTTCGATAAACATATTTCTCTAATGATAGAAGTTGCCCAGCTAATCCGTAAAGCCGGACTAACTTTAAACCTAGCTAAATGCCGATGGTGCCTGAAGGAACTACGTTACCTTGGCTATGTAATAGGTTCGGGGGGCATTAAGCCAGATATGGATAAAGTGGCAGCCATCCAAAACTTGACAGCACCTCGTAGTGTGAAGGAAGTTCGTCAATTTTTAGGCCTCGTAGGATGGTATCGAAGATTTGTAGAAAATTATGCTTCGGTTACCAGTCCACTGACAGATCTTACGAAGAAATCGGATAAGTTTCAATGGAATGAAGAGGCTCAGAAAGCCTTTGATCTTATAAAGCAAAAACTTACGACAGCCCCTGTCCTCGTAACACCTGATTTTGACCGTGCTTTTATAATTTCATGCGATGCTTGCAAAACTGGAGTAGGCGGTGTGTTATCGCAAAAAGATGAAAACGGAGATGAACGCCCTATAGCATTCTTTTCCCATAAATTGAACAGAGCTCAACAAAACTATTCTATTACGGAGCTCGAGTGTCTCGCCGCTGTATTAAGTATAGAAAAATTTCGGGAATATGTAGAAGGGCAGGAATTTTGCGTCATTACGGATCATGCGTCCCTAAAATGGTTAATGCGGCAGTCCGACCTCAATGGAAGGCTCGCTCGATGGTCGCTCAAATTGCAGGGCTTCAATTTTTCCATATTTCACCGTAAAGGCAGTCAACATATTGTCCCTGACGCTTTATCTCGGCTCCCATCTAACAATGACAATTATGAGTTTCACAATATTTAAAGTCTCGCCGACCTAGAGCCGGAAATTGACTTAAATTCCCCTCACTTTAGATCCGGAACCTATTTGAATTTAATAAGGGAAGTTGAAAGTAAGCAACCCCAGTTGCCAGAGGTCAAGATCGTTGACGGATACGTCTATAAACGTACAGATTTTAGTAGAGACGAATTTTCAGAAGCGCGATCATGGAAGTTGTGGGTTCCACAGGAACTTACTTCTTGTATGATCAAGCTCGCTCATAATCCCCCTATGTGTGCCCACGGAGGAGTGGGAAAAACGTTAGAGAAATTAAGGCGTAATTTTTATTGGCCAAAGATGGCTTCCCAGGTAAAAGACCTCATTTTGAATTGCGATGTGTGCAGACGATGTAAAGCTCCAAACTCCATACTAAGACCACCTATGGGAATGCAGATAAAGTCTTCTAGACCCTTCCAGCGATTGTATTTAGATTTTATAGGACCTTATCCCCGCTCAAAATCTGGGAATGTAGCAATTTTTTTGGTCTTGGACCATTTTACTAAATATCCAATATTCAAAGCTTTACGGAAAATGGATTCGAATTCGGTAATAAAGTTCCTAGAGGAAAACGTTTTTCATTTATTTGGAGTTCCAGAGGTTGTCGTGACCGATAATGGTTCCCAATTTAAATCCTCTCTGTTTGAAAATTTTTTGGGCCGATATGGGGTGCAGCATATATTTACGGCAATTTACTCTCCACAATCAAATAGTTCTGAGCGCGTGAACCGGTCAATAATAGCCGGGATAAGATCTTATTTAGGAACTAACCACCGCCTTTGGGACCAACATTTAAGCCAAATTGGAGTTGCTCTCAGAAGTTCATTTCATACTTCCATCGGATATTCGCCGTACTACGTACTTTTTGGGCAACAAATGGTCACGCATGGTAAATCGTACGAGGTTATGAAAAAGCTCGACATGCTAGAAGAGGGTTTGGATATTGTGGAAAAATCAGATAAGTTGAGTATTATTCGAAATTTAGTTTTGGGAAACGTGGAAAAGGCTTATGAAGCAAATAAAAAATCCTATGATTTAAGGGCGCGACCTGTAAGTTTTTTTGAAGGTGAAATTGTTTACAGGCGAAATTTTTCCCAGAGCCATAAAGCTACTGCATACAATAGTAAGTTGGCGCCGAAGTTTCTAAAATCCAAGGTACTAAAGAAAATAGGACACTGCAATTATCGCATAGCGGACATGAACGGCAAAGATCTAGGAGTTTATCATGCCAAAGATCTACAAAAATCCCATAACGCCTAACCGAACTCTAAGAAAAACCGTTTCCAGCCAATTTTTCAATTTTTTTTTTAAATTCTAAATTGCCTGTGTTGTAACGGTTGTGCTAGTATTTTTATCACTAATGTCACATTTGTCTTATCGTCTTGTAAATTCAATAAATTGTTTTACCTGCGCCGTTATATTTGCCTATTTCTTTTCAAGTTTTGATTATTTCTCAATTAAATTTTTTGAATTTACATATTAAAGAGGTTGTTGTTGTCCAAAAATCAATGTAATGCAACTTACATTTATTTACTTCTCTATGCCTGGTTCAACACTGTCCTAACTCAAAATTATAAACATTTTCTATATTCTTAAACTCACTTGCTTTGATATAAATCGTTATTTGTCTCTATCCTTACCGAATAATAAAAAGCTTTTGAATTGGCAAACTTACTCTGAAAAATTGACAATGACATAAATAGAGTCATAGATGTAAATTGAACAATAGTTGACAAGCAATATCGCCAAGTAATAGTATTTTTTTTTTCTTCAATTTTTGTGTTGTAACTTTCTTGTGGCAAGTAAGCGAAAAGAGATAATTGATTGATTTATTACGCTGAGTCGAAGTTAAAAAAAGAAATGACAGGGGAGATATAAAACAGTATTCAAAGCGAAAGGTTGACAATTTTAACTAATTTTTTTCGGGAAAAAAAAAACAAAAGAAAAAGGACAAATTTGAAAGTAAAAAAAAAATTTCTAAGCAGAAATTAAAATTAAAAATAGTTTTAAAAGAAAGTGGTCCTATCTTGGAAGGATTTGAAAATACTTTGGCCCGATTGCGGTATATTTTCAGTGTGGTTCTACCAGGTGAAGAGGGAGAATAAAGTGGCCAACAAGTGCACGTGGTTGAGACTTCTGGTTTGACTTCTTTTGCTACAGCGTTTTGGATTAATAAAAAAAAAAAAAAAGGGAACAAAGATCTACATATAAGTTAGGACAATTGTTCAAAATTTTAAGGAAATATACATATATAGTGTAAATAATATTAAAGCCAACATATGTGTACATATATGATAACCCTTAGTTAAAAAGATAAGGCAAAAGCCTATAAAATAATTATTAAACTTTAATCTAATAAAATTAAAGTCTAAAATTACTGTGCAATTGAGGGTTTTTTGTGAGTGTAACGTGCATAGTATTCCATACAAGTCTCTATGTTTAAAGCGAGCTAACATTAAAAATTCATTGATTAAATGCACTTTTCATACTCAATCATTTTTTTTGCTGATTATATATATGTAATTGGATTGTAACCTATTAGTAGTTTATTGTTATAGTAATTTGCTTTTTGAATATTTCTAAACATAAATTAAATATTGTTGTTGTATTAAGAGAATATTTGTTAAGAGATTTGAGATTTATCCAGCAGTCGTGGCAGAGAAACAGGCCTGGTTCATCTACACTCAGGAAAAATCGTAAGTCTTTATGAAATTTATTTTGCTTAAACTCATATAAGTTCAATAACGATTACTATGATAAACTATAATAATGTAATATAAAAAAAAAAAAAAAAAAAAAAAAACAAAGAAAAGAAAAAATTTAAAAGGTTTAATAGTTTGTGAACTAAATTTATTTAATAAAAATGTTTTGTGAATAAAGCAATTTTTCATCCCTAATGTAACCAAACCATTTCTATAAACTTAATTGGGTTACCAAAACAAAATTATTTGGATATTTGGTAACATGGCAGGGTAAGGGCAAAGGAATAAAAACATCCATTCCTTACATCCCGACTTATAAAATCACCTATCTGTCCAACATTTAAATAACTACAGTTGTCCTGTTGTCCGTTATTAAGCACGTGATTTCTTCTGTAATGTAATTCGACAGTGGCGCAGCAAGATCCCCTCCCCGTCCGACGAGCTAGACCCATAGCAAGCACGTGCTGAAAGCTGATGTCACTGATAGTCGATGTAGGCTATGATAGCTTAACCCACAAAAGCCGAAACAAAGGAAACATTACACTAGAAAGTACATGTTAAATTGATGATGTTTACAGTCAAAGACACTATTATCGTTCAAAGAGGTCTGATGATGAAATAGCATAGCTGCTTTCGAAAACACATCCTACTCGGCTAATATCGGTGGAAAACCCCTGCTTTTTCAAATAAATTTTATTTATGTTATTTTCAAGCACAAAGATAGAAAATTCAAATGAAATTCAGAAACAGCAGCTCCCGCTAGTTACTGACATTGACATATGAAGGCAATAGCCCCCTAGAGTTTTCATTTGGACACACCGACCCTAACAAAGCAAACGTTTTGGAAATACCTATATCAGTAATAAATATAAAATAAATTGTGGTATATGGTCGGTGTTGACCGACTATAATTTTAGCACTTGTTGTAAAAAATGTTTTTTACGGTTTTGTATTATCTTTTGCATCCTAATTGCATCTTTTCAAAACTTTGATGAAATGTTTTTTTTTAAAATGATACATGTCAGTGAGCGGAAAAGTGCAAAGCATCAAGCTGGTCGTAAGTATCCTTAATTTTTTTTTTTCTGTATTTTATGAGTTGCTGTAAACATTATTATACTCGTTAATTAAATAAATAAAGAAGCAATTGTTGAACAATTCATCTTCTTTTCTGCAATTTTTAGTTTTTCCTCAATAATTGTAAAAAAAATTTTTTTTTAACAATTGCAAAAACTGTAATTATCAGATGCTTTTTTGCAGCTTCTTTTGTTGTAAAGTTATTTTTGCTCTTGAAGTGTTTGCTCGTCGTTTTCAGCAGATTCAACAAATTCGATTTCCTGTAACTGACGCCAATGGCATGAATTGTATGCTTTTTGTTATATATTTTCTTTAACAAAAGAATAGTGTTATGAATACTTCGCGTTGTGAATGGTTGAAAATTACAAGCACTTGTTACAAGTGTTTATAATGTTGCGACAACTGCTTCAAATGTTATTACTACAGCGTGGTTAATGATTTCGCTGTTGAATAGTTAAGATGGAATTTTTTAACTTTTATTCTAGTGTTTCATTGAAAAGCTAAGTGGTTTTTATATAATTTCAAAAAGATAGAGAGAGCAGTTGATTATATGTACATATACACAAAGTGTCATTTACGGTCCCTGTTGGAACTAAAATAAAGACAAAAATATGCGAGGCTTCTGTGCGTTGTTGTCTGCGCATCTGAAGATTCTGACGTCACTTCGATCGAAGATGAAATTGTGACAAGTGATGTAGGGGCGCACCCATCGCCTTCTATGGTTGCCGAAACGGCAGGGGCTTGAAGGTGCTTGCCCCGATGGGTAGGGGGTACATCACAGCCTGTGGGTCTACTGTCATCTGAAGAGTGATCAGTAGATTCGATGCAGGTAGCCAATTTGCGTTCACCAGACTGACCATCCGTGATATTTTTTTGCTTTTGTTCTTGTGTTTTATTGGTTTTTAAATTCGAATTAGGCATACGACACCCACAGGTATGCTTGTAAAGGGAGGACCGTTCGCACAGTGACGGCGTACATGGACTGGGCAATTAAAATTACAACCGACCCTTGCTATAGCATCGGAGGTGACTACAACTTGGAATTAGTCTTCTTTTATTACTAACTAGCCCGGCGCTGGATCCACAACCCTAAACTTACAAGTGAGTTAGTTTTTTTTCCGGGAAAGCTCTGGAAAGATGGAGGTTTTAACAGGAGTTCTGGACTACTTGTTAGATTTATCCAGAACCTTGGTTTCACATAGAGATATAGTGTAAACAGAACATGGTATACTATGCATTATTCTGCTTACATCCCACTTTAACAGAGGGTGAAACTAACAGCCCCACATGGAATATTAAAAGTTATAACTTATTAAAACTACATTAGAGGTGATTCTGAATATGGGTTCTTAAAAAAAACTATACAGTTTACGATTTAAAATCTTTAAGGGATAGATAATATAGTGGCTCGGCTATATAGATCAAAATGATCATCAAGCACCATTTGATGGGTGTCTCCTTTGAGTGTTCTATTCAAGCAACTAATATACGAATAGAGAACCTCGAAATTCTGTCAGTTTAATGTCTGTACGAAAACTTTTATAAATCCGCACCTAAGCGCTAAGTCTAAATGGTCGCTCAACATTTTCTCGACCGGTCAAGTTAGCTGCATAAAATTACATAAACTGTTAGTTTTGGCATGGCAAAAGATACATCTTTGGAATTTTTTGAAGTTAGGCCTCGTCGGACCTATCTTCAGACCACTCAATAGCCACTGGCTGCATACACATATGTGGAAAATTCCATTGTAACGAGTGCAACCATTTTACTTACAATTTTTTTTAAATAGGCTAATTTTTCCAAGGATGGTATGTTTTTAAGTGATTTATTGTAAACAGACACTGAAAGATCATGATTTCCGTCCACAATGGCCTGTTTAAGACTGGGGCGAGTTTTATCTTACAAATTTAAATATAAGAAGTATTGACTTGAACATCGTGTTGTATAAAATTTAACCCACACTTTTAAGACTCCTGCCTATGTATTTCCATACAAACCCCACGTAGGTTTGCTCAGACCCAGTTGTACCTGATAGCGACAAAAAATGCCTGAGCCACGTAGGATTAAAGTAAAGTATAAATCAATTTATTTATATTTCAATCAAAAGTGATTTTTCCGGGTTTAAGGACGTTTTACGTGGAATTATCCATGTACATTTTGGAAAAAGCAGTAGTTGAAACAGCTTTTGATATGAGATATCTCAGAAACTTCTAAAAGCTATTGACTTCAAACCTGCTACAAGGTAATTCTATTATAATTTCTCTATTTTAAAAGAAATTTAATTTTCCCATAAAAATGGTCAAATTAATTCTCTTAAAGCTGTTATCTGAATTAAAAAGATATTTGTTACCAAGAAGAATTTAATACAAAAAAAGGATAGTGAATTTGGAAAATTAAAACTTCGTCCATACAAAAATATTTCCGTTTGCCTTTCTGGATAGGATGTACATTAAATCGGAGTTGTTAACAGCCAAAAGCACAACTACTGTTCAAAGACTACTGATGATGAAAATTCGAAGCTGGTATTGAAAATGAATTCTACTCGGCTAGTATCGGTAGAAGAACTAGCTTTTTTGATGAAAATTCCTTCAACATAAAAGAAAAATAAAAATTTCTTCTGGGTAAAAATAAAATATTTTAACTAAACCTAAAATAATACAACCAAAAATTTGTCTTTAAAAGATTCGTTCTCAGGAACAGGTTAACAAGTTATACATTCTTAGAACCAATTACTTTTAAATATCATAATAACTCCACAGTTATGTATATCAATATAAAAGTTTGGTAATATGGCAATTCAGGAATTTGTTTTGTTAGGGGTAAACTGTTGAAGCGAAAACTGGTTGCATCACATCTGCCTGTCATAGCCATAAACATCGCCTTCAAAGTAAACGTCATAAAGAGACATCGTAAGAAAATTGATTCTTACCTAACGAGTTGGTAATAAAAATAAAATTGCTCATAACTAGCAGGCTTTTAAAAAGCAATTATTAGGATTAAAATTTATTCAGGTAAGCAGGAAAGTCAAACTGTATAAAAGCCAAGAGCACAATTTAAAAACCTTTGACTTTTAGTAGCACCACCGTTAAAGTTCGAGCAACATTCTGAGCAACACTGGCAAAAACCTAAAAATTAACAGCGATGGCAACAGCAAATAATACAATTAAAAACGACTTTCTCCAGAACTACTTCTTTGCAATGATTGCTTCGAAAATCAGCTTAAAACCAGAGTATGTCGAAAAGATTATATATACCGAAATGAAGCGACTTAAGAAATTATGTCAACCAGATGATGTGGGATACTTGGAAAAAATGATACTGCAAGATATGATAAAAATTCAAAACCACGTTACCGAAACACAACCACACCAACTACCACCACCTGATGATAACAGGCTGTATTTTGTATCGGACACTGACTCTACAAACTATGAAATCGTAAATTGGCGATATGATCGTTCAATATTGATAAGACGGCTGAGAAATGCTGGATTAAAACATCATGTCAAAGTTCTAACGCAGCAATTGTTTGTAGGCCCTGAAAGAATAAATAACAGACACGCTTTTCTCGTTTCAGTTGAAAACTTTTTAGCTGAACAAGGTTTTACCGTTAGCGAATTCGATTACATTAGAAACAGGACTGGTATACACTACTGATTAGTCGATATGTTTAAAATTTAAACGAGAAATTTAAGCTAAAACAATAATCATTTGTTGCATTTGTTTAATTTTTGTGTTTTGTATGAATATATGTGTTTTAAAAACTATTAATAATAGTTTTAAGTAATAAAACAAAAACTGTCTGCTCTTTGTTTTTACAAAAAAAAAGGTTTTTGTTTTTATTTAAATAATGGTTGGCTATTATGGCCAAATTTGTTAATATTTTTGCTCAAAATTTATGACCCCCACTTACAAATGTGCTGACAAAAATCAATTATATAACTAGTTACCAACTGTTTACTAAAAATTTTAATAAAAATTTAGGGGTTTTAAAACAAAAATGTTGTACAGAGTTTATTTTATAATCCCACAAATGTATCCTGTTGCAATGACATCATTACCTTGTAAACTATTTAACCTATAAATTGAATAATGGTACCGTTAGTGTAATTTTCGTTCCTTCTTAACCTAAAAAGATAGAAACGTAACTTAAGTTGCGCTTAAGAGGTCTCAAAGAATTACTTTTATGATTTTGGTTGAAAAAGAATAAAATGAGTAATAATTTTTAGGTCGTTTTTGTAACTTAAGCCGATAAATTGCAATTGCCTTTGACAGGTCTAAAACAAATATGAAAACATTCTGATCCTTTATGGAAAATTTGGACTTTGGAGCTTCTAAAGCTAGAATTATTTTTAAAATTTCATTCGACACCCTTATAGTGAGTTTGACTTACAAATAATACATGAGTAACAAAATGTCATTAATCGATTACTCGACCAAAATGAAACACGACTAGCTATTTGCTCAAACAAAATCGAACCCCGATTAAATGGATACTCTAGTTGTTATACAAAAAACAATTTATTTCAGATGCTTATTTAAAAATATGCGACCTGCACCAAGAAAGTGATTGTTAATTGTTAAAAACTGATGCGCTGGTAATTGCGTGTCGAAACAAATGAGATAGAGAGAGGGGGGGAGAGGGAACAATTTTTGTAAACTTGCTATTTGTGGTGCACATTCAGACAATATAGTGTAGGCATAGATGCCAGATTTGACGATTTATTGTCATTTTGGTCGAGTTTTGATCACAAAAAATGGCTTTTAAAGATTGGACGATTTTTGCCCTAAATTTGGCGATTTTTTAAAGGTTTTAATCCGAAACCTAAAAATTTCGTTATACATAAGTATGATTTTTAAATTTCATGTAATATCATGAAAAAGTGTTTCAGAGAAAATGTTAACGAATTATCTGTCAATCTTTATCTACTTAAATCACAAGTTGCTATATAAATCTCGGGACATTTTTACCAAATAGAAGGATTTTCAAGGCCCTTCAGTCTTAACACTCTACAGAACAACACACCTTAAATAACCTGTTTGTATATATTTACACTATATGTATATGTATATCTAATGTGTTCGGCTTAAGAGAAAAAAAAAGCCAAAAAATTAGGTTATTCCCCTTTGAAAATCCATTTTCAGTCTTTTCATTTAGAAATATTTAAATTTTTTCAGTTAGAATATTGTATATTATAAACAAGGATTGGAAATAGGATCCCTAAAAAAGGATTTCTATTAAATAAATTATTTGTTTCAAATAAAATTGTTTTTAATATGAAAATAATTTTTTAGGACTAAACTTGAAAATTAAAAAAGTTTTTTCGTTTTTCATTTTCAGTTTGTTTCGCTTTGAATGAAATTTTGCATTTTTGGTTACTACTTTTGACGAAACTTCCTGCAAGCACTTTGTTTCCCTGTAAAAAAGAAATCAAAAACATAAATTTCAATGTTGACGATTTCCAAAACTTGTTTTGACGATTTCTTTCCAAAGATTTCACGATATTGAACCAAAATTATCTGGCAACTTTGAGTATAGGATATACAACAACGGTTAAATATACAAAGTAATTACATACTATTAAACATAAAAAGTTTTATCCGAAAATTGTATTAATCCTCATAAGCAGGCCAAATTGAAAATGGCATATGTCACTTAATGCAATTTTTTATATTATTTTGTAAGAACGCCATTTCTTATCTACCTTCCCATAACTAAAATGACTTTTTTTACGGTCTGGCAGTATATAAATTGTTTCGTAGAGTTATTGAAATATATCTCTTATATATAAAAGAACAATTTTTTTTTTGTTAGTGACACCGCTTATAACTCAAGAACGGCTGGACCGATTTTAATGAAACTTGAAAAAAAGACATACCCGATATCTGGGAATGCGTTTTAGGCTTATTATTTTTTGGAAATTCCGACTGGGCGTGGCACCTCCCATACAAATTGAACAGTTTTTTTCACATACCTCAATACCTATTATAGCTGAAGTCTCCAAATTTAGTAGAACTAAATTATTTATTGATGTGCATAATTGAGTTGTGTATGGGCGGAAAAAAATAAATGGGCGTGGCACCTCCCATACAACGAAAATAGTTTTTTGTATATAATTCAACAACTGTAATAGCTGAAGTCTCCAAAATTCGTACGGATGTTTATAGTGCTAATGTACATAATTAAGCTTTTTATGGGCGGGAAAAAATAAATAGGCGTGGCACCTCCCATACAACGAAAATTGTTTTTTGTATATATTTCAACAACTGTAACAGCTGAAGTCTCCAAACTATGTACGGATGTTTATAGTGCTAATATGCATAATCAAGCTTTGTTTGGGCGGGAAAAAAATAAATAGGCGTGGCACCTCCCATACAACGAAAATTTTTTTTGTATATATTTCAACAACTGTAATAGCTGAAGTCTCCAAACTTCGTACGGATGTTTATAGTGCTAATATACATAATTGAGCTTTTTACGGGGGGTGAAAAAAAAAAAAGGGGTGGCACCTCCCATACAACGAAAATTGTTTTTTGTATATATTTCAACAACTGTAACAGCTGAAGTCTCCAAACTTCGTACGGATGTTTATAGTGCTAATATACATAATCAAGCTTTGTTTGGGCGGGAAAAAAATAAATAGGCGTGGCACCTCCCATACAACGAAAATTGTTTTTTGTATATATTTCAATAACTGTAATAGCTGAAGTCTCTAAACTTAGTACGGATGTTTATAGTGCTAATATGCATAATTGAACTTTACATAGGCGGGAAAAAAATAAATAGGCGTGGCACCTCCCATACAACGAAAATTTTTTTTTTATATATTTCAACAACTGTAATAACTGAAGTTCCCAAACTTCGTACGGATGCTTATAGAGATAATATGCATAATTGAACTTTGTATGGGCAGGAAGAAAATAAATAGGCGTGGCACCTCCCATACAACGAAAATAATTTTTTTTTTATATCTCAACAACTGTAATAGCTGAAGTCCCCAAACTTCGTACGGATGTTTATAGTGCTAATATGCATAATTGGGCTTTGTATACGCGGGAAGAAATAAATGGGCGTGGCACCTCCCATACAACGAAAATAGTTTTTTGTTTATATCTCAACAACTGTAATAGCTGAAGTCCCCAAACTTCGTACGGATGTTTATAGTGCTAATATGCATAATTGAGCTTTTCATAGGCGGGAAAAAATAAATAGGCGTGGCACCTCCCATACAACGAAAATAGTTTTTTGTATATATTTCAACAACTGTAACAGCTGAAGTCTCCAAACTTCGTACGGATGTTTATAGTGCTAATATGCATAGCTGAGCTTTGTATGGGCGGTAAGAAATAAATGGGCGGGGCACCTCCCATACAACGAAAATAGTTTTTTGTATATATATCAATAACTGTAACAGCTGAAGTCTCCAAACTTCGTACGGATGTTTATAGTGCTAATATGCATAGCTGAGCTTTGTATGGGCGGTAAGAAATAAATGGGCGGGGCACCTCCCATACAACAAAAATATTTTTTTGTATATATATCAATAACTGTATAAGCTGAAGCCCCCAATCTTCGTACGGATGTTTATGGTGCTAATATGAATAATTGTGCTCTGTATGCATGCAACGAAAATAGTTTTTTGTTTATATCTCAATAACTGTAACAGTTGAACTCTCAAAACTTTGTAAAGATATTTATAATGGTAATATGCATAATTCAGCTGTGTAAGGTTAAAGTCTCCAAATTTTGTGTAGGTGTTTACAATGTTGATGTTTACAATTAAGCTGAGTTTGGGCGTGAAGAAAATAAAAGACGTGGCATCTTCTTTACAAAAAAGAATCTTTTACATATATATGTCAATAAATGTAACAGCTTAAATCTCCAAATTTAATATGGGTATTTATTATGCTAATATGCATAACTAAGATGGGTATAGGCAGGAAGTGAATTATGGGTGTGTAACCTCTAACTGTATGGAAATATTTATTTATATGTGTATCTCATTAACTGTGACAGCTAAGGTCTCCAAACTTTTTGGTGTGGCACCTCCTGTACAATTGGATTTTTTTTACATGTACTTCAATAATTCTTATAGCTAGAGTCCAAAAATGTCTATGGATGTTTATGTTCTCTAATATACATAATTAAGGTGAGTATACTTAAGAGAAAAGGGAATAATGGGCATGGCATCTCCCGTACAACAAAAATACTTTCTTATATAAGTCTCAATAACTGAAAAAAACTTCAAAAACGTGTTCATATTTTTCTTAAACCAATTGAATGCAATTTAAATTATTAGTTTATAAGTAATAAAAATAACTTAAAAATTACCAATAAAATGTTCATCCCTTTTTACCCCTTAGGATCAAAATTATCAAAATTTTATATTCATATTTTTTCGAGACCTGTCGAACGCAATTTAAAAATATAATTTGAGCCCTTTTTCAGTTTCGAAGGTACAAAATGGATATAAACAGTTATAAAATATGTTTTACCCTGTCTCGCCTCTAATGGTCTTATATTTCAAAAAAGAACGAAAAATGCATTCATAACTTTGAAACCTTTCGAGCATAAATAAAATTACAATTCTATCTTTTTTAAGTTCAGAAGCTACAAAATAAACCAATACATATTTTAAGTCTTGCCCTAAGCATTAAGGCTATGCAAAGATGAATCTGTCTGTCAGTTAGCTAATCATTAATATAATTTTTTTTCTACACATTGTTTTGTAAGCACAACAAACATTAAAAAAAAAAATATTTACAAGTGGCGGAAAGGGCTACAAAATAATGAAGCCATTATAAACTGGACTGTTTGTGAAGCTTTTCTTGGTAATAGCTTCCTATCATGAAAGATGCGATTGGCTTCAGCTTTTCTATTCACGCTTTATCAGTAATTTTTAGTTATTATCAAAGAAACAAACAAAATGGTTTATAACGTTATTGACATGCTATTAAGGATAATATTTTGTGAATTGTGTGTGTTTAGGCAAAAAATTCGTTTGCTGATTATATATATTTGTTAGGCAATACGTGTTCGGTAAAATCGATGCTGGATGTATTCAATAAAATGGCAAAAACAAGGCTTGCCGCATGCACACGTTCTTATTTGGTTTGTCGAGGAGTTTGACCATACCAGATAGATGATATTAAAAGTGCCGAGATTCCTGATCCCGAAACAGATCAAGAACTACATGATGTTGTAATTACAAATATTATTTATGGTCGACGGCAAGTGTTCCAAGCATTATCCATGAAAATTGAGGGCGAAAACTATCACTGGCAATGACGGTTATCCACTGTATCGGGGTTGATCGCCCAATGACAACGATCAAACTATTACAAAGAAAGTAAAAGGAAACGATTTTGTGATTGACAACAGTTGGACTGTGCCATATTCGCAACTTCTTTCCAAATCATTTAATACGCATTGCAATGTTGAATATCCAAATTCAGTGAAGTCGATCAAGTACATCCGCAAATATGTCACGAAAGGCAGCGATATGGCTGTTTTTAGCATCCAAACCTCCAATGGCAACGATGAAATTACGCGTTATTAAGTTGGGCGATATGTGAATTGCAATCAGGCGGTTTGGCGTATATTCTCATTCCCTATTCACGGATGTCATCCCACTGTTGCACATTTAGCAGTGCATCTGGAGAATGGCCAACGAGTATATTTCACTGCGGCAAATATTGTTCAACGTGCTGAAATACCTTCAGCGACAACATTGACAAGTTTCTTTGCTGTTTGTCAAAGCAATCCGTTTGCACAAACTTAACTTTACTCAGAGTGTCACGGTATTACACTTAGAACGCTTCTTCAAAAAAATTTTAACGTCGAAAGAAAGGCACTATGTTTCCTGGGCCTCCGGATGTCCGTTCAAGTGATGCTCTTGGTCGCATTCATACAGCTCATCTGAAGAATGATGAATGCTTTTATTTGCGGTTGTTACTGGTGAATGTTCGTGGTCCAACATCATTTGCAGCATTTCGTGCTGTTAATGGTATAGTCTGCCTAACATTTTGTGGTGCATGTCAAGAACTCAATTTGCTTGAAAACGATACTCGCTGAGGCATATACGAACATTATTTGCTATTGTCATTATTTGCTATTGACATGCTTCCCGTCAAATCCAAGTGACCTTTGGAACAAATACAAGGACAATGTGTCAGCTAGAGAAATCCAAATCTTGAAGTCAATGCGAAGATGCATAACATTATTTACCTTATTATGAGAACTTAAATTTTGGTCTGGTATTGACTGGACTAATATCAGTTTCATAATTTTAAGATTTGAATACATATCGTTAGTTCGCATTAGCGAAGGTTCAATAATAATAATATCGAGCCTTTGGTGCAATACCGTAGTAACTCAAAATTTGAATTTTTTGAGCTGGGTATGCAGAAATTATCTTTGGGGAAATATCTATCTAAAGAAAAAAAGATTATGATTCCACCTCTAACTGTTCAGATTCTACAGCTAAAAATGTCTTTATTGCTTCTAGGTATTTCCAACAATATTTATTTGCAATAATGAAATATTTCCTTTTTGACAAGAAATTTACTAACAGAAAGCAATTTACGAAAAAAGTATAAAGCAATATTATTTTTTGCTACGTTTTAGGCACAAAAACACAACTGCATAATTTTGATTTCTTTTCTACTTGTTCGTATTATTTCATATTACAACTTTGTTAGAAAAAAAATAGTTAAAAGTTTATTTGCTATAACGATATATTTCGAATTAATTTTTAAGTTTGTCATAGGTTTTGTGACAATAACGATACATCATTGATAGGTTAATACAAAGTACTTAAATATAAATAAATATTTCATATTTTTAATAATTTTTGGGCTTTTTTTAATTAAAAACATTCCTTTTTATTTAAAAACTTGTAAAAAAATAATTTTAGTAAACGAAAATACTATCAAAAAGATGGTTCAAAACTTCAAATGCATTTTTCTCAGTTCACGATTTTTTGAATTACTACGGTATTGCACCAAAGGCTCGATATGGAGAAAAAAAAGATGCATAACCGGGCCTTGCTCTTAATTGAAGACATGTGTTACCTTATTTGCAGCAGTTTGTAAGTCAGGCTAGGACTGCCAGCACCAGAACATGAAATGAATGAAGTTCTAAATCGAGAATTAAAGCGTGGACGTGAATTCGATCGACGTGAGTTGAACCAATTAGTTCAAACTAATGTTTCCCTCTTAAACCTCCAACAGAAGGAAGTCTATGATATAATATTGAAGGCAACTGATGGCCCCGGTGGAACTGGGAAGACATTCGTCCTGTCATTGATTTTAGCTACTGTTCGTGCAAAATCCAACATTGCTGTAGCGGTATCTTCCTCTGGAATAGCGACCACATTGTAAGAATAATGCCGCACAGCTCACTCAGCGTTACAATAGCCATTAAACCTTCAAAATATAGAGCAACCAATATGTAACATTGCGAAAAACTTTGTCATGTCCAAAGTTTTAATAGCGTGTAAAATCATTATCTGGGACGAATGCACAATGGCACACAAACGCGCAATAGAAGCTCTTAAAAGAACATTAAAATATCTGCGCAGTGACTCAAGATGGTTTGGAGGTGCAATGATTTTACTGTCTGCCAGTCATTCTAAGATCGACGGTGGCTGATCCAAAAAAATGCTTGCGTTAAATCCTCAAGTCTGTGGCGTTTTCCAAAGATACTGTAGATGACAGAAAACATGAAAGTTACATTGCTCAACGATTTATCACCTCAAGATTTCTTTCTCCAACCAATTGTTGACTATCGGTAATGGCCGTATTCCTGTCGACGAATTAAACGGATTGATTTCGTTTCCTCAAAATTTTTGTAATTTTATATCATCAAAATAACAGCTCATCCAGAAAGTATTCCCCCACATAATTGCTAACGGGAACAATTATGACTGGTTGAGTGAACGGGCAATTTTAGCAGCTAAAAATAAAGATGTTGATGATTTAAACTATATAGTTCAGAATCAAATCGTTGGTACTCTGCATTCTTTTAAATCTATTGATTGTGTAACAAACGAAGATGAAGCCACAAACTATCCAACTGAAGTTCTTAATTCCTTGGATATGCCTGGCTTACCCCCGCACAACTTACAACTGAAGGTTGGCTCGGTAGTTATCGTGCTTCGAAATTTAAATCAACCAAAACTTAGCAATGGAACGCATTTGGTAATTCAAAACTGATGGTCCGTGTTATACACGCAATTATGCTAAGAGGAAAATTCAAAGGGGAAGAAGTTCTCATACCGATAATTTCGATGATACCAACCGATATGCCTTTTGAGTTTAAGCAAATTCAATTTCCTATTCGTCTTGCATTCGCAATGACTATTAACAAATCACAAGGACAATCCTTGAGTATTTGTAGTCTTTATTTAGAAAATACATGTTTTTCACATGGCCAAATATACGTTGCATGTTCACGTCTGGGCAAACCATCTGCTTTATTTGTACTTGCGCCTAATAACAAAACGAAAAGTTTAGTATATCACAAGGTACTGCACTGAAGGGAATTAACCTAAACATAACCCATGCACGAAAATACATAGCTTCCTTAACAGCTTTTACCTGAAACGCCTTATTTTTGTAATCTTTTTAATAATTGTTTTCTATATAAATATATTTCAATGAACTATTTGACTAAATAAACTTTGAACTCTTTTTAAAAAATCCATATATTCAATAATTGGTAGGTGATACGAAGTTCACCGGGTCAGCTAGTAAAATATAAAAACATTGAAATTTATTTTTACCGTTTAATTGTCACACTCCATATATTTATAAAAAAAAACATTTCTTACTATTGAAATTATTAAAAGCTTATAGTTGTCCAAAGTACGCAAACAAAACTTAATAACGTAAAACTGTACTAAAATTTAATTTGATTTTTTGTGCCATTTTTAATGATTTTTGGTGCCTTCTTGTGTATTGTTTATTTGTATCCATGCCTGTTTTATGTTAGTTTCCATATCTTTTTTTAAAAAATTTCGTGCCATTTTTAACTTGCCCAGCTCACAACTATCTTAAGCATCTATGCCCAAAAATAGAAGTCTAAATGTCGTTAAATCAGAACCACTACTTAAGTCGATAAGTTTATTGATATTGGGACAAATCCCACTTCAATTTTTGATAATCGGTTAATAAATTCACATATTTTAAATGAATATGCTGAGTTTCATAAAAATATCCCTCCACAATTTTACTGGCACAAAATTTTGCATAGCTATACAATCTTATGCTAAACAGAAGAATCAAAACGAAATTTTGAAATACATAATTCTGATATAAAATAAAAGATTTTCTAATTTCTACTTCAATCTTTCATAGTTGAGCATCGTATGCTGGTATATACATAATTAGGGGATTCACAAGGTGTTATATTTGTCCTATTGTCATATTGTCATAAAATTTTGACAATGGTTTAGCAACCTTTCCCAACTATTGGACACTCGGCGCAGGTGAAAGTCGAGTTGTTGTGATAATTTAATAAGTATATTAAACGACGTGGTACTTTTAAAGAACTATTTTTGTATGAAAGACAACAAAACCATTGTGAAATTCTATAACAATATGACAATATGACATAATAGGACACCTTGTGAATCCCCTAAATATAAAAATGTTTGTGGTTTATGGAAATAGGAAAGTCAGATATGACTGACAAAAACTTTTTTATCTACATACATATATGCATATATGTACATAGAAAGTATTAAAAAAGATATTATTTCGCTAATGAAATAGAATTAATTTTAGAAAAAAATATATCATTAATAACTATAAAATAAATCTGAAATCGGTTTCTCTGTTAAATGTTTCATATTTTATATTTATGATTCATTATACTATAAGCATATACATACATACATAAGCTTTTATTAATGTACCCAACAAATGAATTAATTATTGATTTTTATTTTTTATTTTAAAATACATGCACTAAAAAAAGACAAATTTAAATAAAAATCGACTTTTTAATATATGCCAGTCAATCCACGTATATAATTGTATTCATTAACGGTGAAGCCTTTTGCAACTAAATATTCTTGAACTGCACCAAGAAAAACGTTTCTGTTATTAAATCCATGAGTACCTTGAAATAATTTATGTGTCAGCATTTTGAGGTCATGCCTCACGTTGATATTTTTAAGGGGTCTGTAGCATAGCGAACGAGGGTAGATTCTGGCCCGTTGCGGTTTTTCAACAAAGGTGGTATCATCATCGATTGGGTCTGGCCGAGGCACGAAAAATATCCTATAACCAGGAGGTGGGGGTGGGTGTGGTTGTGTGCGATAAATCTTTTTTTGAATTATCGTCATCTCTTGCATTATTGTTTCTCTTAAGTAGTGCACATTATCCGGTTTACACATTTCTCTTAATCGTCTAATTTCAGTATTAAAAATATGTTGAACATGCTGTGGGTTATAGCTGATTTTGTAAGCTATCATTGCAAAAAAGTATTCCTCAAGATATTCCAGTTCAGGCGTGTCATCCATTGGCCTCAACATTATTTATTTGTTTTTTATTGAAAATATAAGGGTTTAAAATTAAGGAAGATGATATCACAAATGTTGTTTTAACTCTAAAGGAGCTGTTAAAAATGTTTAATTGTTTCGCTGTGCTACCGGCTTATATACAATTTTGTTTGTGTAGGATTTCCTCCTTTCCTTCATATACATAAGCGAAAATTGTTTATTAATTACCCGCTAATTACGGACCACAAACAAATTCGGCAGGTAAAAATCTATTTATAAGGATTTTCCATATGTTCTATTTTTTTATTGCAACTGATTTTCGTTTTTACAATTAGTCCTAATTTAAAAATGAGAAGTTTTACAGGATTTTCAAAAATACCTAATGACTACACCTTTCCAGCAAAAACATACATTCTCAGCAAAAACTTACATTGCTTTTAGGTAATGAGCTAAAATGCTTAAAACCCGTATTTGAAATACTTACTAATTAGCATTCTAAAACATAATTTTAACATGGCAATGACATTGGGGCTAAGCACTTAATACGCTCGCTTACAAACAGGGACTTAAATGAACTTTTACTTAAAATAAGAATTAAATAAGTAAGAGCGCTACATTCGGCTGTGCCGAACCTTATATACCCTTCACATTGGCCTTTTTTATACCCAACCAACTGATCCAGCCGAGTTATTTCGTACTGCAATACCTGACTCACTAAGCCTAAACAAGCTCCTTGTCACCTTTCAGCAACGAGTTCCTCAATGGGAAGGAGGCATAGAATAATATCCAGCGCTGCCTAGTAGTGTGCAAATCCTGGCTTCTATAATGCCTAATACAGCATATCTCTGGATGTAGGTATTGAGAGCCTTCCCAACCATCTGCTCCGCGTTTGCTCTTCAAGATAACTTGCCATCCCAGTTCTTGTCCCAGTGCCTGGCCCAAGCACTCAAGTCGGATAATGCACTTTGTATTACCTCGCTCGTAGTGGACAAAAATTTCCCCGTCACCAAAACCATGATGTCGTCTGTATAAGCAACTTCTTTTATCTCCTTCGAGTCAAACTGCCACGGAATCAGGTTGACAACCAAAATCCACAGTAATGGAGGCAAGACTCCTCCCTGTGGCGAGCCCTAGACCGCAACCCAGAGTTTATTTTCTGCTTCTGCTGTTCAGCAGCCAGTTTCCTTTAACCTCGAAAGTGGGTACTCATCAACAATTAAGAGTCTCTGAGCTAGACTCCGCCCACGAGCCACATCACATCATCGCTTTGACAAATGCCAAATATTACCTATAATCCTTGTTATTATAAATTGTTTTAATCTCTAAATGTAACACATTACTATTAAAATGCAGTTATAAAACTTCATACTTTTTAATTTAAGTTTTGGGAAAAAATTTATCTCTTAAGTTAGTGGCAAATATATTTGCCAAGAAAAATGAGGGGCAAGGAGAAGACCAGTGCCTGTGTTCTGTAACTTTAGTGAGAACTTCTCGCATCGAAAAGTTTATAGTCGCCTTGTAAAAGACAGGATGAACACGATAAACCTAATTATTTTAACTTTTAACGTTGTATAATGAGTTTGTGTATTATCTAAGTCACACTGTTAATGAACGGAAGACTATGACAATAAAAAAAATTTTCTCGCTGCGAAAACTTCTCGCAAGTTACAGAACAGGGGGCCTGGTGAGCTAATTTTTTTCACATAACTATCATTGCAGTGCATACAGTGATGCCAACTTTTTGAGAGTATAACGCACATCGTAAAAAAGCACTAAACTTATTATACACACACTACAAACGTGGAAGGGATTCCATGCATTTGTGCAGATGTTTGTATCGCCCATAAAAATTAGCCTAAGGCCCACTTGTTCTATTGCCAAACTGTCCGTCCATCCGACTGGTTAGTCAAGTGTTTCTTGCGGCTAAACTGCTTTAAATATTATTCTCCACAAAATTTTGCATATCTTAATAACCTTGTCTTAAACATAATCCTACCCATTATACACCATGCGCCTCCCACAAGTCCTTCAGTTTTACTACAATTTCCAAATATCATTCAGGATTTGATCTCAATTTTTCCAATGTTTAGAAATTTGTTGCAACACGAAAAGGTTTTTTTTCAGTAGCCCTTACAATACATAAAGTTATTCAGATGTATAAGGGAAGAAAATCAAAACAGTTGAATAACGAAAAATCATTTGTTGGATTTTTGAAAGAACTGTTGAATGTTTGGGCTTGTTTATAATTATTCTTCAACAAGTTTATGGAAGTTATTACATAAAGGCAGAAATTATTCATGCGGTTTTTTTAGAATTTGGTTGAAGTTTTCTGATGGTTTTGTGTAAGAACCAATGAAATTTTTAGTTTTATTTAAACAATACGGACTAATATTTTTATATAAAACATATGTGCACTTAAGACAAATTTTGGTTTAAAACGGGTCATGCAGCCGCTTTGAAAAAGAGTTCAAGCATAATCGGTTTCTAAAGTTTGACTAAAGGATGTTAAAATGAAGTGGTAGTCGAGCGGTAAATATACTTTTTAATAAAAATACGAATATGCTGTGAGATAAATAAAGAGTTTCTAGGGCAAAAAGCCATTGGTGAGACTTAAAAAAACAGTCACTGCAGACAATAATTGCTGATAAATTTTAAAACTTGTGAAAAGCACTATCGAAAAATCAGAAAGCTTTTTCTCAGTTTGTAACTAAAACTAAAAGTTTTGCATTTGAGTTATTAAAAAGCACCCAAAATAGTGCTAAAAGCACTAAGTTGGCATCGCTGAAAGTCACCCAAACTTAGAACACAAGTGTAATATGTAAGTATGTGTAAAAAAAGATGTTGAAATATTGTATAATTTTAAAGCAAAGTAAATTCGTGATTTTATAAAATTTTTTCATTGAATATTTGCATAATAGTTTTTGCCTGGTCATTCCTATTTTATTTTTAAATTTGATAAAATTCATTTGGTATGCTAAAGTAGTACATAAGTATGTCCTTATCAGCATGACTTGGTCAATTGTAGTTTTATAGCATTATTTATTACTATTTTATTTATAAACAGAATTTACTGTCAACTGCTCTCCTTTTTTAACTGCTCGTGTATGCTTAACTTACAAATTTTCTTTTATAAAATTGTAAATATTTTCTAATGCTGGCTGCTATTTATTTTATTGAATATGTTGGCATAATCATGTCTTTTACAATTTTGAAAAGGCAAATTTATGTACATATGCATTTTAACAAGCTTCACTTCTTAGAGTCATGACCAGGGAGACCGCTAATATGTAATTTAAAGTGCTTTGTGCGACTTATTAAGGCGCTGAGAATTTAAAAAAAGTGGCACAAATAGTCGTTCAAGGAAACAAAGTCGCATAAAACTGTCGTTTTTGGAAAAAAGAAGTTGCACTCTTTTTTAAAGCGTTTATTTAACTTTAACACTATGGCAAAAGCTTTCATCCTTTCAAAAAACTTTAGCATGCGATGCACAGTGGGTTCGATGACACCGAGAGTGGCTATTTATTAATGATAGCCGTAATTTAAATTTGTTTGAACTTTTTTTTTTCAAATCGTTAAATATGCATAAAAAGGCATATTCTAAAAAAAAGGTACACAGAAAAAAATTTTTTTTACGATTTTATAGACATTTTTACTTTTCGGAAAATTATAGTTTGTTTCAGAATTTTCGCCGTAATTTTAAATGGAAAGTGACTTTTTTAAAAAATGAGAAGCAAACAAAAGCTTATATTGTCTTCTTTCTAAAAATAAATATATATTTTGCATAAATATGAATATAAGTTTAATTTAAAGTCTGAATTTTGACTTTAAATGATTTCGAGAATTTTACAACTTTTTTAAAAAAGTAACGAAATAAATTTAAATAATTTTTTTTTGTTTTTTAATAATTGTCATACACTTAAAAAGAAACCATATTATGTTCATCCTCACCTTCATCATCATAATCTTCGCTATCATTACTCTCACTTTCATGTATTTCTTGAAAAATAATAGGCGATAGCAAAAGCTGTAGTTCGGAATTTGATAATTGTTGCTTTTCTTTCCCCTCATTTTGTTTATTAATACTGGTTATGAATGGATCTGAACTGAGAAAAAATCTATTTAAAAAATATCTTCATTCGACTTTTCTCGGCTGCATTTGCGAGCAAAGTGTTCCCTATAACTTTTAAATCCTTATTTATGGCTTCCTGAGCTTCTTCTGAAAGTTCTCCAATAGGTAAAAGGCCATATTTTATTATTTCGGGACCATGAATTAAAAATTTATGTATTGTAGGAGTCATACATAACCATTTTAACACTATCGTGAATAAAGATGACTGAAACTTGTTCACGCACCTAAGTATCTCCGACAACAATAACAACAATAGTAAGCATTGAACGAACGTTAGTCTTGTTAAATACATGACTTTGAAAAAACACGACTTCAAACATAAATATGCTAATAGCAAAAAATGAAGCAACAAAACCGCAAATTTTCTTGTTTATAATATCAAGCTAAGATTTAATACTCTTAGAAAATATAAGAAAAACCGAACCTTAACTAACTTAGAAGTTATGGTTCACGAAATATCAAAAATAGGCCAATTTTGGACCTTTTTTAAAAAAAATTGTCAAAAATATTTCCACACATATTTTTAAAAACACTACATCATTTTTGTACACTATAATACCTGAAGTTGAAGGTTCCATTCTTAAAATAACACTTTGTTAACATTAAATTTGAAAATCACTTCTTTCGTTTTTTTAAAAAATTGCAAAAAATTTTGTACTTTGACACGTCACTACGGAGTCAGCTGACAAGATAGATGCTTGAAAATTTACAGAGTGATGTAGAATTTTATCTAGTTTCATCTGATACCAAATATTTATACAAAAACTTTATTTTAAAAATTCAATTAAGCGTCACTTTCGAACCATTTCAACCCAACGTGCGATGGATGTTTAGGAATAAAACAAATGCCCATATATGTCAGGTATGTGTATATGTATGCGCATATGCAAATATTAGAATTTGTTTAACTTTCGTAACAATAAAAGGGACAAAAATGGCAAAAACTTAAAAAAGTGGCAAAATAGTGTCAGCATAAAGAAGTCGAACAAAAAGTCACAGGCCCTCGAAAAGGTTGCAAAATTGTAACTTTAGTCGACGAATGGTCACTCTGCAATGCTGTGAAATAACTATTTACTGCGATGTTGTTACCAGAGTTAGTTTCTATTTGCCAACAACCTCGTTCATTCAATATTTAAACCCCATATGCATAAATTACGTTGTGGTTCGTGGAAAAAATAAGAAATGTTCCTGATAGTGCATTTACACTGCCCCGTAATCTAGTAGATTTGATTTGAAATCCTACTTTAAATCTATGTCGTTTGCACTGTATGTTTTTGGCATATGCTAGATTTTTAATTCATATAAAAGCATATTTAGGTAAATGGCGTTGATGAAAAAAAAATGTTATTGTCTTACATCAGGGATGTCAGATCTGGCGATTTCTCGCCAAACGTGGCGATTTAAAAACTGGTTTGGCGTCCTAATTGTTAGTTTGGCGATATGGCTATTTTTTGGTGATTTAAAAAATATTTGGCGATTTTGTTTGCTACTTTTTATAGTAATGAATTTGCTTCAAAAGTCGTTAAATTTAATACGAACAAATAATAATTTTTTTTTGGTGTTTTTATATATGAAGTTTGAGGCATATAGGTATACGAACAAATTTTTATATTATTATCAGTGTGACCAGATTTTCAAGTAAAGTTCAAGCTAAATCACGTTTAAAAAACAGCTAAAAAGTGCTAAAAACAAAAACTTAAAGCCAAAAACTAAAGCTACATTTTTTTATTCGTTTTTTAAAAAATTTCTTTGTTTTTTAGACATTTCTCATAATAGGAACGAAACGTTTTTGTGCTAAAAATATTTAAAAAGAAAATTTGTTTTTAAAATTTTAGTTTTATTTACGAAAATTTGGTAGACCAATACCTTCAGTAAGAAGAAAAATAATATGTATGTGTTCATATACATATGCATGTACAAGAGCTTTTTTAAAAAGTTTTTAGAAGCAGGTATTAATTTGCTGCCTGTTTTGGTAAAAAAAACTAATTTGTAAGATATGTATTAAAAAAAACAAAAAAACGAAAATTTGTTTTAGATATAAATACTCAACACACTTTGTTCGTTCATTTTTTTACAAAAACACGTAAAATTAAGTAATTTATTTACAAACTTTTTTCATAACTACAAACACATGAAAACAATAAAAAAATCGAAACAAACTTACACGATGCAATTTTTTTAATATTCCTTCAATGAAATTTTTGTTTGTTGACAAAACGAGTATAAAGAGACTACTTTTTACACAGTTCGTTAAAAACCGAAAATTTTCATTCAAGTTACATAAGTACATATATATATATCATGAAAAATGCCTTTATTCATGTAAATTTTGTTCAAGAAAAGAAAAAAAGATAGTCTTTATTGTAAAAAAGTTGCATTGTTAGAAAGCATTTTTAAAAATATTTTTATTTGTACATGTGTGTCTAAATATGTATTTAAAACCAATGACTGTAAAAATGAAAAAATAAAAAATATTATTATTTTTTTAACCCTATCCATAAAAATAATAATTATCGTTTTTTAACGTTTTTATTTAAATTAAAAAATGACCGTCCTGCTAAAAAAAAAACTAAATTTACAAAAGTCATGATTTTCAAAAAATATAGTTTAATACCATCAAAATGATGAGCTTCACTTGACCCTACTATGTTTTATTGTGCCTGCTTTTTTCTTGAAAAATTATTTGGGTCCTGTTTGATTTGATTTTTAAAAAAAATAAACTTTAAAATTCTTATTAAATAAAAATATTAATATAATAATTTGTTTCAATGAAAGACATAAGTGTTTTACATTTTTGAGCAATACATGAAATCATTTTTTAATTTAACCAAAAGACGGAACAAATGTTTGTGTCGCATTTGGATTTTTTCTTTTAAATTGCCGCATTTAAAAGTATTTGTTTTGGAAAACAAATTCTTACGTTTTTTGCTGTAATACCATACCTTCCTTATTTCTTTGTTTTATTGTAGTTTTGTGCTGTTTCACGTTTTTGAAATGTCGCTAGAAGTAAATTATTAAACAAAACAATGGTTCGGAAACTGTAATGTTGTAAATTCGAAGAAAATTTGGAGCTTGATACCTTTCAATATAATTGAGATAAATACCAAAAAATATAATACGACAAATTTTTGACCTTTTATCTAGCTTCAAAAACTACTAAAAAAGCTGAATCCAATTTCGAAAAAAGCTTAAAAAAAAGCTAAAGGCTAAATGTAAATATTTCGGGCTAAATGAAGAAAAATAAAGCTAAATTTAGCTCCAAAAAAGCTAATATGGCCACACTGATTATTATTATTCCAACTATGTAGTAATGCCTGTGTTGAAAGAGTATATATAATAATTACCTTCACTAATGGTGTTTTCCTTTCTGGCAAAAATGTTACATTAATGCTACCATTCGAGCGGGTTTATGTTCCATTCTAAAAATACATGCAAGAGTGAAAACACTTTTCGTTTTCCTTTCTGAACATGTTGCACAAATAACTGGCGAGAGCGTAACATATCTTACCCCCAATTATATTGCAGTGTAACAAAGTACCACTTTTTACAGCTGTGTTTTGTAAGTAAATACTTTTTTATGCAGACGAGTTTTTAACACAGAGTGCAGTTTTTATTAAAATCAAGACATTTTTCTGTTCCATTGAAACAAAAACAAGTAAGAGCGCTATATTCGGCTGTGCCGAATCTTATATACCCTTCACATTGGTCTTTAAATATACCCAGCCGAGTGATTTTGTACTGCAAATAATATAATAAAAAACCTTGTGCGAGTTTTAAAGCCCATAGAAAAAATAATAAAATTTTAACGTTCGTATGAATAATAGAAATAGATGAAGAAGATTTGAGGTCGAGAGTTTTTAAAGTTTTCGCATTATTCATATTTAAAGGTTAATAAAACTTATTAGATGTTCTAGTCCCCCTGCTCTTCACCAAGTTTTTCACCAAAATGTATGAATTATTTGATTATTACTTTTTGTAGAATATTCGAAGTCGATAGCTGTAATAGTTTTCCAGAAGTAGCGTATCGAAAATTGTTTAAAAATTGTTAATTTGTATGGGAGCTACCCCTTCTTCACCCCCCATCCGAAAATCTTTTTCTTCAGAGCGTAGCCCTTAATGTCCAATTACTTTTTGTAGAACATTTGATTTCGATATATGTTATAGTTTCTGAGATATGAAATATCGAAAATTTAACAAAAATTGTTAATATGTATGGGAGCTACCCCTTTTTTTAACCCCACTCGAAAATTTTTTTTCTTTAAAGCGTAGCCCTTAGCGTGCAATTACTTTTTGTAGAACATTTCATTTCGATATCTATTATAGTTTCCGAGATATAGCGTATCGAATATTTGATAATAATTGTCGATTAGTATGGGAGCTACCCCTTTTTTTGCCCCCACCCAAAAAATTTTTTCTCTAAGGCGTAGCCCTTAGCGTGCAATTACTTTTTTTAGAACATTTCATTTCGATATCTGTTATAGTTTCCGAGATATAGCGTATCGAATATTTGAAAATAATTGTCGATTTGTATGGGAGCTACCCCTTTTTTTGCCCCCACCCAAAAAATTTTTTCTCTAAGGCGTAGCCCTTAGCGTGCAATTACTTTTCTTAGAACATTTCATTTCGATATCTGCTAAAGTTTCCGAGATATAGCGTATCGAATATTTGATAATAATTGTCGATTTGTATGGGAGCTACCCCTTTTTTTTGCCCCCACCCAAAAAATTTTTTCTCTAAGGCGTAGCCCTTAGCGTGCAATTACTTTTTTTAGAACATTTCGTTTCGATATCTGTTATAGTTTCCGAGATATAGCTTATCGAATATTTTATAATAATTGTCGATTTGTATGGGAGCTACCCCTTTTTTTGCCCCCACTCGAAAATTTTTTTCTTTAGAGCGTAGCCCTTAGCGTGCAATTACTTTTTGTGGAACATTTCATTTCGATATCTGTTATAGTTTCCGAGATATAGCGTATCGAATATTTGATAATAATTGTCGATTTGTATGGGAGCTACCCCTTTTTTTGCCCCCACCCAAAAAATTTTTTCTTTAGAGCGTAGCCCTTAGCGTGCAATTACTTTTTGTGGAACATTTCATTTCGATATCTGTTATAGTTTCCGAGATATAGCGTATCGAATATTTTATAATAATTGTCGATTTGTATGGGAGCTACCCCTTTTTTTGCCCCCACTCGAAAATTTTTTTCTTTAGAGCGTAGCCCTTAGCGTGCAATTACTTTTTGTGGAACATTTCATTTCGATATCTGTTATAGTTTCCGAGATATAGCGTATCGAATATTTGATAATAATTGTCGATTTGTATGGGAGCTACCCCTTTTTTTGCCCCCACCCAAAAAATTTTTTCTCTAAGGCGTAGCCCTTAGCGTGCAATTACTTTTTTTAGAACATTTCATTTCGATATCTATTATAGTTTCCGAGATATAGCGTATCGAATATTTGATAATAATTGTCGATTTGTATGGGAGCTACCCCTTTTTTTGCCCCCACCCAAAAAATTTTTTCTCTAAGGCGTAGCCCTAAGTGTGCAATTACTTTTTGTAAAACTTTTTATTTCGATATCTGTTATAGTTTCCGAGATATAGCGTATCGAATATTTGATAATAATTGTCGATTTGTATGGGAGCTACCCCTTTTTTTGCCCCCACCCAAAAAATTTTTTCTCTAGGGCGTAGCCCTTAGCGTGCAATTACTTTTTTTAGAACATTTCGTTTCGATATCTGTTATAGTTTCCGAGATATAGCTTATCGAATATTTTATAATAATTGTCGATTTGTATGGGAGCTACCCCTTTTTTTGCCCCCACTCGAAAATTTTTTTCTTTAGAGCGTAGCCCTTAGCGTGCAATTACTTTTTGTGGAACATTTCATTTCGATATCTGTTATAGTTTCCGAGATATAGCGTATCGAATATTTGAAAATAATTGTCGATTTGTATGGGAGCTACCCCTTTTTTTGCCCCCACCCAAAAAATTTTTTCTCTAAGGCGTAGCCCTTAGCGTGCAATTACTTTTCTTAGAACATTTCATTTCGATATCTGCTAAAGTTTCCGAGATATAGCGTATCGAATATTTGATAATAATTGTCGATTTGTATGGGAGCTACCCCTTTTTTTTGCCCCCACCCAAAAAATTTTTTCTCTAAGGCGTAGCCCTTAGCGTGCAATTACTTTTTTTAGAACATTTCGTTTCGATATCTGTTATAGTTTCCGAGATATAGCTTATCGAATATTTTATAATAATTGTCGATTTGTATGGGAGCTACCCCTTTTTTTGCCCCCACTCGAAAATTTTTTTCTTTAGAGCGTAGCCCTTAGCGTGCAATTACTTTTTGTGGAACATTTCATTTCGATATCTGTTATAGTTTCCGAGATATAGCGTATCGAATATTTGATAATAATTGTCGATTTGTATGGGAGCTACCCCTTTTTTTGCCCCCACCCAAAAAATTTTTTCTTTAGAGCGTAGCCCTTAGCGTGCAATTACTTTTTGTGGAACATTTCATTTCGATATCTGTTATAGTTTCCGAGATATAGCGTATCGAATATTTTATAATAATTGTCGATTTGTATGGGAGCTACCCCTTTTTTTGCCCCCACTCGAAAATTTTTTTCTTTAGAGCGTAGCCCTTAGCGTGCAATTACTTTTTGTGGAACATTTCATTTCGATATCTGTTATAGTTTCCGAGATATAGCGTATCGAATATTTGATAATAATTGTCGATTTGTATGGGAGCTACCCCTTTTTTTGCCCCCACCCAAAAAATTTTTTCTCTAAGGCGTAGCCCTTAGCGTGCAATTACTTTTTTTAGAACATTTCATTTCGATATCTATTATAGTTTCCGAGATATAGCGTATCGAATATTTGATAATAATTGTCGATTTGTATGGGAGCTACCCCTTTTTTTGCCCCCACCCAAAAAATTTTTTCTCTAAGGCGTAGCCCTTAGTGTGCAATTACTTTTTGTAAAACTTTTTATTTCGATATCTGTTATAGTTTCCGAGATATAGCGTATCGAATATTTGATAATAATTGTCGATTTGTATGGGAGCTACCCCTTTTTTTGCCCCCACCCAAAAAATTTTTTCTCTAAGGCGTAGCCCTTAGCGTGCAATTACTTTTTTTAGAACATTTCGTTTCGATATCTGTTATAGTTTCCGAGATATAGCTTATCGAATATTTTATAATAATTGTCGATTTGTATGGGAGCTACCCCTTTTTTTGCCCCCACTCGAAAATTTTTTTCTTTAGAGCGTAGCCCTTAGCGTGCAATTACTTTTTGTGGAACATTTCATTTCGATATCTGTCATAGTTTCCGAGATATAGCGTATCGAATATTTGATAATAATTGTCGATTTGTATGGGAGCTACCCCTTTTTTTGCCCCCACCCAAAAAATTTTTTTCTCTAAGGCGTAGCCCTTAGCGTGCAATTACTTTTTTTAGAACATTTCATTTCGATATCTGTTATAGTTTCCGAGATATAGCGTATCGAATATTTGATAATAATTGTCGATTAGTATGGGAGCTACCCCTTTTTTTGCCCCCACCCAAAAAATTTTTTCTCTAAGGCGTAGCCCTTAGCGTGCAATTACTTTCTTTAGAACATTTCATTTCGATATCTGTTATAGTTTCCGAGATATAGCGTATCGAATATTTGAAAATAATTGTCGATTTGTATGGGAGCTACCCCTTTTTTTGCCCCCACCCAAAAAATTTTTTCTCTAAGGCGTAGCCCTTGGCGTGCAATTACTTTTTGTAGAACATTTCATTTCGATATCTGTTATAGTTTCCGAGATATAGCGTATCGAATATTTGATAATAATTGTCGATTTGTATTGGAGCTACCCCTTTTTTTGCCCCCACCCAAAAATTTTTTCTCTAAGGCGTAGCCCTTAGCATGCAACTACTTTTTGTAGACCATTTTAAGTCGATAGCTGTTATAGTTTACGAGATATAGCGCATAAAATATTTCACCAAATTTGTGCAATTGTAGAAAAAATACCCCTTCCCCTGGTCCTATCTGAAAAAAATTTTTCCATTATTAAGGTCCCTTCTTTAGGAGTATCCGTGCCAAGTTTTGTGGCAAGAGTGACTATACTTACTGAGATATATAGGGATATATGCACGGATTTTGTCCTAAAAAAAATGGGTTACTCTGGGTTTTCGCTTATATCTCGGTCAATAGTGAACCGATTTTATTGATTTTAAATAGCGATTGTCTCCAGGATATTTGTGATAGTTTGACACCATTAACTGGTCTGTATCTTTTTATTTGACTCCGGAAACTTGATTTGAACAGACGGACAGACGGACATCGCTAAATCGACTTCCCTATCTATAAGGATCCAGAATATATACACTTTATGGGGTCGCAAATGAATAATAAAGAAATTACAAACGGAATGACAAAGTGATATATACCCTATCACTATGTGAAGGGTATAAAAATGGACAACTTTATAAGTGTGGGTGTAAACTGATAAAAATATTACACATACTTATTGTAACATTTTTTTTTAGAATGGAAAACACCATAAGACTCGTTTTCGAAAGAGAATGCAATACAAACTTCCTAGCGCGTTATTACGAGTTAAAAATATGAATATAAATGGAACATGTTGCACTACTTTTGTACCTTCGCAAGATTATTGACTAATGGTGTTTTCCTTTCTGGCAAAAATGTTACATTAATGCTACCATTCGAGCGGGTTTATGTTCCATTCTAAAAATACATGCAAGAGTGAAAACACTTTTCGTTTTCCTTTCTGAACATGTTGCACAAATAACTGGCGAGAGTGTAACATATCTTACCCCCAATTATATTGCAGTGTAACAAAGTACCACTTTTTACAGCTGTGTTTTGTAAGTAAATACTTTTTTATGCAGACGAGTTTTTAACACAGAGTGCAGTTTTTATTAAAATCAAGACATTTTTCTGTTCCATTGAAACAAAAAAAATGGACAACTTTATAAGTGTGGGTGTAAACTGATAAAAATATTACACATACTTATTGTAACATTTTTTTTTAGAATGGAAAACACCATAAGACTCGTTTTCGAAAGAGAATGCAATACAAACTTCCTAGCGCGTTATTACGAGTTAAAAATATGAATATAAATGGAACATGTTGCACTACTTTTGTACCTTCGCAAGATTATTGACTAATGGTGTTTTCCTTTCTGGCAAAAATGTTACATTAATGCTACCATTCGAGCGGGTTTATGTTCCATTCTAAAAATACATGCAAGAGTGAAAACACTTTTCGTTTTCCTTTCTGAACATGTTGCACAAATAACTGGCGAGAGTGTAACATATCTTACCCCCAATTATATTGCAGTGTAACAAAGTACCACTTTTTACAGTTGTGTTTTGTAAGTAAATACTTTTTTATGCAGACGAGTTTTTAACACAGAGTGCAGTTTTTATTAAAATCAAGACATTTTTCTGTTCCATTGAAACAAAAAAAATGGACAACTTTATAAGTGTGGGTGTAAACTAATAAAAATATTACACATACTTATTGTAACATTTTTTTTTAGAATGGAAAACACCATAAATTTAATTATTACACAATGTATTCCAAACAAGAAGAAAACAAGGAATGCCTTGACGATTAAGTGTATAGCGTTTTTGATATAGTAGGATTACAACTTCGTACATACATACATATGTATGTAAATCTAACATTTGGTCAATATATACCAAAAAAATAGCTTTTCTTCTTAAGGTAGAATCTTTTTTTTAGCAAACATTGCACCTTTTTTGTGTTTACTGATCATTTTACCTTGTTTTTAAAAAAATCAACCAAAATTTTTGCTTTTTTTTAGCTTGGCTTAAGTTCATATAATTTCTTTTTATTAGAAGAAATTATTATTTTCCGTTAATGTCGAAAGAAACTTTAATTTTGAAAAAAGCTGATTTTTCTACCGATACTAGCCGAGTAGAATGCATTTTCGAAAGCAGCTACGCAATTTCATCATCAGTACTCTTTGAACGGTAGTAGTGTATTTGGTTGTAACATCACCTATGTATTTAACTTAAACGGTACAGCATGACTGTTTTCTTTCGTTTTTACTTTGTAAGTTAGGACGAAGTTTACTGTTCATATACACTATGCTTTTTTCCATTAAAAGTCTCTTTGGCAACACTTGACTAACGGTTGAGCACAGCGTTGCCACGGTAGCTAGCAAAAAGTTACGTTTTTAGTTTCAAAAAGTTACATTTTTTCATAAAAAGTTACGAAAAAAAACTAAATCATAAAGTGATTTGTTTTTGCACAACATATTTTTATAAAATTCATTAAACTAGTTAGTTAACTTTGAAAAATGTTTGTTAAATCAAAAGTGCTGTGCCCCTAAATGTACTTATAATATTTGCTTAGTTTTCAAAATTTAGTTTTTTACAAAGGCATTCAAATATTAAAAAAAAAATAAGTAAGGGGAGTCTTCTCAAAACTTGCCCCATTTTTAAAGGATTTTAAAACAAGACTACTGTATTGGGTGAAATAAAAAGCGGGGGAGTGCTGACAAACGTGCCAAAAAAGGGCTACTATAGTTTTTAACCTGTACAGTTGTAATTGAACTTTTATTATGTAAATATTATTACTGCCAACAAATATGGTAAATGTTCAGGAATAAAAAATACACTTGAAAAACCACTTTAACGAAAAAAATTTTGCGCAACTAAGTCAAAGTGCAGATAACGTTGATGTTTCTATATTAATTGTTTTAGAATGCCAAAAAATTGAGTGCAATTATCTTAAAAATGCAGATATAGAAATCGCACTTAAAAACTGAATTTGTATGAGCTTTCGAAGAAAAGTAATGAAGATAAACAATTTTGTGTAGATAAGTCAAAATTGCACCTAAACATAAGGCAGCTAAATCAAAACCACTGAAACAAAATATATTTAACATTAAATTAATACATAAAAAATTTTTGAATATTGTTTTTCTACCATCCTAAGGAGTCATTGCCTTCTTTTTTTGAAATTTAGTATTTAAAATGTTTGATTCTTAACAAAAACGTGAACAAAATGGTCACACCCGTCGCAATGAAGCTCCTAATTTGAGGTTGCCCCATGTCAAAAACTACTTTTTTTTGATTTAGTAATGTATTTTTATATCATAATGAACATTTAAAGGCCTTAAAAAAATTATATCTTGTCAGGGTACACGTATATCAGGTAGCTTCAGGTAAACAGCTGAGTAACGGTTTTTTGTTATATAAATGTCAAATTTTGTTTATGTTTATGTATTTTCTTCCTTTTTTACAAACAACAACTGTAGTATCGTAAGAAAAGCTCAAAAAGAAGAAGGAAGATTTTGTGAGTTTTTGTTATTTGTCTTTGACATTCTTATGACGGTTTTAGTTATTTTTGTAGAATCGCTCCTACCTGATAAGTGTACCCTGATATCTTGTTCTACGACTAGTACAAAAAGTTACGAAATTTTGACCAAAACCGTCAAAAATATACATGTTGCGTAGAGAGTCAAAAAGTTACAAAAAATGTAACAAATGTAACCAAACGGCAACACTGGTTGAGCATCATCCATCTCTCAGATGGAATGAAACGCTTTTTATACCCTTCACATAGTGATAAGGGTATATATCAGTTTGTCATTCCGTTTGTAATTTCTTTATTATTCATTTGCGACCCCATAAAGTATATATATTCTGGATCCTTATAGATAGTTGATATAGCCATGCCCATCTGTCCGTCTGTTGAAATCAAGTTTCCGGAGTCAAATAAAAAGAAACAGACCAGTTAATTGTATCAAACTATTAGAAATATCCTGGAGACAATCGCTATTTAAAATCAGTAAAATCGGTTCACTATTAACTGAGATATAAGCGAAAACCCAAAGTAACCCATTTTTTTAGGACAAAATCCGTGCATATATCCCTATATATCTCAGTAAGTATAGTCACTCTTGCCACGGATACTCTTGTAGAAGGGACCTAAATAATGGAAAAAGTTTTTTCAGATAGGACCAGGGGAAGGGGTATTTTTCCTACAATTGTACAAATTTGGTGAAATATTTTATGCGCTATATCTCGTAAACTATAACAGCTATCGACTTAAAATGTTCCACAAAAAGTAATTGTACGCTAAGACCTACACCTTAAAGAAAAAATTGTTTGAATGGGGGCAAAAAAAGGGGTAGCTCCCATACAAATTAACAATTTTTATAAAATATTCGATACGCTATATCTCGGAAACTATAACATATATCGAAATGAAATGTTCTACAAAAAGTAATTGGGCAACAAGGCCTACGCTTTAAAGAAAAAATTTTTTGAGTGGGGGCAAAAAAAGGGGTAGCTCACAGATATCGCAATCAAATGTTCTACAAAAAGCAATTCGACGTCAAGAGCTTCGCTCTTAAGAAAAAATTTTTGAGTGGTGGCAGAAAGAGGGGTAGCTCCCATACAAATTAATGATTTGTATGAAATATTCGATACGCCATATCTCGGAAACTATAACAGATATCGAAATCAAATGTTCTACAAAAAGCAATTGGACAACAAACCCTACGCTTTAAAGAAAAAACTTTTTGAGTGGGGGCAAAAGAAGGGGTAGCCCCCATACAAATTAACAATTTTTATAAAATACTCGATACGCTATATCTCGGAAACTATAACAGATATCGAAATGAAATGTTCTACAAAAAGTATTTGGGCAAAAAGGCCTATGCTTTAAAGAAAAAATTTTTTGAGTGGGGGCAGAAAGAGGGGTAGCTCCCATACAAATTAATGATTTGTATGAAATATTCGATACGCTATATCTCGGAAACTATAACAGATATCGAAATCAAATGTTCTACAAAAATACATTGGACAACAAGGCCTACGCTTTAAAGAAAAAATTTTTTTAGTGGGGGCAAAAAAGGGGGTAGCTCCCATACAAATTAACGATTTGTATGAAATTTTCGATACGCTATATCTCGGAAACTATAACAGATATCGAAATCAAATGTTCTACAAAAAGCAATTGGACGTCAAGGGCTACGCTCTTAAGAACAAATTTTTTGAGTGGGGGCAGAAAGAGGGGTAGCTCCCATACAAATTAATGACTTGTATGAAATATTCGTTACGCTATTTAAAGACCAATGTGAAGGGTTTATAAGATTCTGCACAGCCGAATATAGCGCTCTTAAAGGGGTTTCGCACGATATGTATTTTACACATGACTTGTCACTTTTGCAATCCACATGTGTTTGCGTATGTTTGTCAAAATTGTTATTTTACAGGCTGTTTATAATTTTTGCTTTCACACGTACATATGTAATTACATCTGACATAACCTCCAAACCAAAATAAACAACTACTTTTCCTTGTTGTTATTCTAAAAACAGCTGATGACACATGCTTTGTCAGATGAAAATAGAGCACGCTCTAATTACAAATTTGTCATATGACATTTACATATGTGTTTAACACATGCAATGTTTAAACGCGTTCAGACGGCAGATATCAATTTCGCACTGCAAAATTTGACAAGTCATGTGTAAAATACATATCGTGCGAAAGCTCCTTTACTTGTTATTCTTGTATATTTTATACAAGGGGGGTAAATCATTTTTAATTTCTTTTTTTGTCAATGACAAATGGACAGAAATTATTAAAGATCATTTTGCACCGTGCCATGTGTGAGTTGTATGCTAATTTTTATTTATTGTTGTACTAACTGTTTTAATACAAATTTTTGCTTTTTTTAGTTAAATAAAAATTAGCATATAACTTACACATGTCGTTGGCAAAAAAAGAAATTAAAATGATTAACCCCGTGTATATAATATACAGGAATAAAAAGCGTTTCATTCCATATGAGAGATGGATGATGCTCGACCGTTAGTTAAGTAAAAACGAAAGAAAACAGTCATGCCGTATCCAGGGTACACTTATCAGGTAGCCTCAGATAAACAGCTGAGTAACGGTATTTCGTTATATTAATGTCAAATTTTGTTTATGTTTATGTATTTTCTTCTTTTTATACTAACAACAACTGTAGTATCGTAAGAAAAGCTCAAAAAGAAGAAAAAAGATTTTGTGAGTCTTTGTTATTTGTCTCTGACATTCTTATGACGGTTTTAGTTGTTTTTGTAGAACCGCTCCTACCTGATAAGTGAACCCTGGCCGTATCCCTTTCTCAGTTACGTGTAAGTTAAATAGGTGATTTTTACAACCAAATACACTACTACCGTTCAAAGAGCAATGATGATGAAATTGCGTAGCTGCTTTCGAAAATGCATTCTACTCGGCTAGTATCGGTAGAAAAATCTGCTTTTTTTCAAAATTAAAGTTTCTTTCAACATTAACGAAAATAATAAGTTCTTCTAATAAAAAGAAATTATATGAACTTAAGCCAAACTAAAAAAAAACAAAAATTTGTATTAAAACAATTAGTTTAACAATAAAAAAAATTAGCATTTACCAAAATATATATGTATCTTGGCGAGTCTTAGCGATTCAAATCAAATTTATTTTTAAGGATTTAAAAAATATTTTTTGTTATTGTAAAAATAAATGTATTACTGTCAAAAACTAAAAAAGATGCCGGTTTTTAAGGTTGAATTTGGCGAAAAAGGTCGAAACGAATTTGTCAACCCTGAATAACATAATAATGGAAGTTGTTTTAGGGACAAGGTCACCTTCTTATTCCGCCATGGTAGTGTTGCACGGAACGATTTTAAAATAGGTTTTTAGTGTTTTCGTAGCTTTCAAGAAACAACAACTGTATTCTAAGAAAAGCTCAAAAAGAAGAAGAATTTTTGAGTTTTTGTTATCTGCCTAACTATCGCATGTCGATTTATTTTTTTTTTCGTCGGACTCATCCCACCTAATATACATGCACTTTGTTTGTACCAAAGCAAATCACCTCTTCTTAGTAATAAAAAAGCAACTGTGTGTCGTGTTGTCACTATTTAAGTTGCAGATACATTTTAAAGCATTTTATTTTTAATAAATCATTATTTTAAAATATGACAAAAAGTAAAGAAACGCAACAAATAGATGAAGTGGTAAGTGAATATGTACCCTCTTCCCAAACTATATCTAATAGTAACAAAGACATAAGGATTCTATGAACTAACAGTCCACGTCATTATTCTAGATAGTGTTTGGTGTGACTTACAAATAATTGTTTAATTTTCCTTATTTTTAGGAGGTGAAAGTAAACAAATGGGATGCTACTGCTGTGAAACATGCATTAGACGATGCAGCTAAAAATGCTTTATTTGCCAATAGGCCACAGTTAAAAGAACAATTTGATCTAATCAATACCCGCTTGGTCATATGTATTTTAGCTGTTGGAGTTGCTGTTTTGGCGCATTGCTGGGATTTCACACACCCATTTCCAGAATCCAAACCAGTATTAATGTTCTGCGTTGTCGCCTACTTTGTGTTAATGGGCATTTTAACCTTGCACACTACATTCCGTGAAAAGGGCACCTTTGCTGTGGCCGTCGAGAAACTTCCTGGTGGATCTCAAAAAGTTTGGGAAGCCGGTTCCGATATGAAAAAATACGATGACAAATACACGATGATGCTTTCTGTAAAAGATTCAAAATCTCTTAGAGAAGCTTCTAGTGTAAAATCGTGTGCTAATTTTGTCGATGCAAATGGTATTATTGTTGACAAGCTGGTGGCCAATGAAGTGAATCGCTTGTATACATTTTTGTCGAACGGCAAAAAGGAGAAATAGTTTGTTGCATCGAAAAACATTCTAATCCTTTTCAGTAGATATTACACAAGAGCATAAACTGGAGAATAACAATGATTTTAGAAGTGAATATGTTTGAATAAATGAAGTCTTTTTCCGTATAAAAATTTATGTTAGTAGATTTCCGAAAAGTGTTTATTTTTCTATAAATACCTACATTATTCTAGGATGTTATTTATTAGGTTCTTAGCAATTTTTTCAGTTTATGGGGGATAATGCTCATATTCATAATTATACAGGTTTATTTAGGGCTTATTTGACAGATGTCTATGGAATAATTGTCAGATAACCCCCAAATAAACCTACTATAGTTATTATGAATTTGAGCGCAAATGTCAATTTTAAGTTTACATATATAAGTATATTTATGTGTCGACTTTCATTATACTCATTTAGCCGATTCCGCATGATTGTGGTAGGTATAGTTTTGAAATCCAAACTGATGTCGGAATGCCACACGTAATCGACAACAAAACTCGTGGGATCTTGTGTTATGCTTTTCCGTGGTGCACGTCTCCTAATCACTATTGTCTAACTTTCCGCAAGGCTGGACATTCCTTCCTCTAGCAAAAAATTTTTAATACACTTTAAATGTCAATTTTTGTATGTTTATTGAAATGTTATTAACATAAATGTCTAAACAAGGTTATTATTGTCCGTTTCTTCTTGCATTTAACTAAAAAAATTGTCATCTAGTAGAGTTCCCTTAATGGATTTTCCTGCTACTAAAGTCATAAAAGTTATACGTAAAAATTAACAAAGCAAATATAACCTGAAGACAATTTAATGTTTAGATCTCCCGCGCTTGGCCTCTTTGTTAAATGTAGTTTCAACCGTAGGCTTCTCAGGTTCTAATAAATCTTTCTCTAGTAAAGATGTTTGAGAACTTTCAGTTTTCTTTTCTACTGTAACCAACTGTAAATAACGCTTAATATCTTCAAAAACTTTGTCTGGTGTCGGAAATTTTGCAGCTCTTGGTGTATTTTTTAAGCCCGTCCATATTAAAGTACGATCATCAACAACGCTTGAAGGTCGATAAGCTATTGATACCTCAAACGAACCACGACGCGGGGCTCCATCGGCATTAATAACCAGCTGTAGGTTTAAATCAGGTTTGAGAGGTGACAACAAACTGATTAATTCGCGGTGCAAAGCTTCTGCCCGCCTTTTGAACACCGATCAGGAACGACAGCATTCAATATATAAAACTGGTTGGTTTTCCTTTAGTTTTGTTGGTTCATCAGACGTCCTTGCTTTTTTCGGAGCTAGACTCTAGAAGTAAAACACCATTAATATTATACTTATTGTAAAGAATATTTTTGCTTACCTTTGAAGCAGGACGTTTTCGTTTTGGTGCCATTTATTTGATATTTTATGTTAAAAATTTAAAATCTATTGCAATTGCGCTTCCCTTTACAAAAATATTGCGCCTTTAAATTGTTTACAACTAGGTTTTGGTGAACTATGCGGATGATTATGTTCATGGTACAATTACCTAAGCTTATGGTAAAAAAGCAGGGCTGCTTAGTATAAATTTAAAATATAAACTACACTGGATAAAATCTGTATGGCGTGTAATATACAAAGAGATTATCGCCAAATTTACGCTGCGGCCAAAAGTTCAAGTTATCGCTTTCAAGTACATATATCACATATATTGCTTGTCAAATTCTTACGAATTGATGGTTCTTGATCATCAATTTCATTTCTTAAGTTGCTGTCGTCAAGGAATAAACTTTAAATGCTCACTTTGTGGCAAAATATTTGTTAAACGAAACACTGAAACTGTGTTATATATACCTTTTTAAAATTTTTTATTTATTTGCGACTGAATTGTGATACAACGACCATTTCTAAGAGTGCGATAACCAACAATAAGTATGAGAGCAAAATTAGACAAAACGGCAAACATTTTATTGCGCAAATGTAAAGTTTGATTGCTTTCGTACAAATTGTATAATTGTTTTTAGAGCCAAGAAAGATATCTAAAAAAGAAGAAATATAATTAAAGTTATGTATATGGATACTGTACTATGTTATCGTTGTTATTTTGAGAAAGTTTAACTTTTACTAAATTTTAATTTAGTTGTTCGAACATCGGAATTAATTAAAAGTTAAATAGTATTAAAAATGAAAATTAGTAACTGATTTCTTAATTTAAGTCCAAATTGTACACAGAAAAATTTCTATTGGTAATACATCCCCAAAACAGTATAAATCCAAATTGAAAAAAGTATAGAATGAAAATTAGTTAATTCCTAAGGTCATAGTCAAAAGTTTTAGATTGATTTTTATGTTAAAAAACTTAACTTAAAAATTTGGTATATGTTACTTATAAACTAAAAACGAAATTAAAATGCACTATCCCTATTTGTAGTAAAACTTAAAAATTTTCCTAGATAAATTATCTTGACTTTAAACAAATTTGATCTTTTTTTATTAAAAATATTTTCAATAAAGGCTTACAAAGGAATGTTAATACTTACACACAATAAAATAATGAGGTTATAAATGTTTACTAGGCTTGCAGAGTTAGTTTATTTTTATATGAAAACAAAAAACTATTTTTATCTATCTAAGGCACTTAGATAATAAGAAATTTCGTTTAACCAAAAAGTCCAAGACAATGTTACTATTGGACTAAGGTTCTTTCTTCGAAATTTTCATACACATTTTTTTTTTGTTTATACATATATTTATCAATTAAAAATATTTTTCTACATAAGTACGTCTCTAAATTTAAATAAATAAAAAAAATAAATAATTTGTTTTTAGTTCGGAAATTTAGTAATGGAATGCAAAAAGAATGAAAAATTTAAGTTTAAAACTGTTCTTTATCCCAAAATCTCCTTTAAGATAAATTTTATAAACCAACAGTCTTTCGTAGCCAAACAAAATTTTGCTAATCAGCTCCAGGCAATACTTGCAGCCAGGTGCGGAACAGCAACTAGCCAAAGACTACAATGGACTGTTAGCAGCAAGTTAGATCTCTGATTTGATCCGTAATAATGATTTGACTTTCCAACTAATAAATGCTGGGGCTAAAACAGCCGGTATTGCTGGCTCTATCAATGAAACACTAATTGTTCTGACTACTCACGTATGTACATATATACTTACGTACGGCCGCTTTAAAATAATTGGTGTCTTCAATGTATCAGGTTTGTCGAGAAATTAGAGAAATTGTGTTCATGAGCTCATACACACTTTTAACAAAGCTATGTTTTTGTAATTAAAAATGTGTTTTATTGAATAAGGGATTTCTAAAAAGGATATAATTATTCTTTAAAAATGGGCATTTGAGCTAAAGCCATGCAGTCAGTTTCTAAAAAATAAAAACACGGATTGACTTTGCTCCAATTGTTACTCTTACAAAGTTTTAAAATAGTTTTTACAATATTTTAAGTTAAATTTCGAACATTAAAATCATCTAATATTTTGGGTATAACAACTAAAAGCTTAGTTACTGCCATTCTACCCTTTTTTACGTATTTTGTTTTAGTAAATATGTATAGCCTATAGATTTTTTTGTATACGTAATGAAAATACAAATTTTATCTGCAACATTTAGATAATAAACTTTTTGTGTTTGAAAGTGGAATTAAAAAAAAACAATTTCAAACAAAATTATGTACATTTGAAAAGTACGAATGTCAAATTTATTATAGTCAGCTGCGCTCTTGATATTACCTGTTTGACTGTACCCTGATTGCAATTATGAATAAATTTCAACCACTGTAGAATGACACCGGCAATAAAGTCTTCGTTAGGTAAAAATGCGATTTTGTTTCATATTAATGATCGTATTTATAATAATGATAGTAGGCTTATTAAAGGATTATTTGACGATTCGCATAGACATCTCTTAAGTAAGCCCTTAATTACCATACTTTAGTTTTTTATGAATATGGGGGTTGGTATTTCATGATTTATAAACCAAAAATGAGGAAAAAGTAAAAAAAAATAGAAACATGCTACGAAAATACTTGAAGAACGAGGTTTTGTTTGTCCCGGGATTCCCGCACAAAATTCCCGGGAAATCGGGAAATAAAAATTGACGAATTTCCCGGGATTTTCGGGACAGGAACTCCCAGGAAAAAGCCCTAGTTATGACTGCGCTGCTTACTGGTAGAAAATATTGCTTATATCACTTTAAGAGAAAAGTTCCGGAAACAAGGGACTGTTGATAAAAATAATAATTTTGTAAAACTTTTTAATGATAAATAAAGTATTTTTACCTACAACCTTTAAAATCTTTTTGTACTTTTGTACAAAATATTTTATAACAATTGTCGATTTGTATGGGAGCTACCCCTTTTTTTGCCCCCACTCAAAAAATTTTTTCTTTAAAGTGTAGATCTTTGCGTACAATCAATTTTTGTAGAACATTTTAAGTCGATATCTGTTATAGTTTCCGAGATATAGCGTATCGAATATTTTATAACAATTGTCGATTTGTATGGGAGCTACCCCTTTTTTTGCCCCCACTCAAAAAATTTTTTCTTTAAAGTGTAGATCTTTGCGTACAATCACTTTTTGTAGAAAATTTTAAGTCGATATCTGTTATAGTTTCCGAGACATAGCGTATCGAATATATTATAACAATTGTCGATTTGTATGGGAGCTACCCCTTTTTTTGCCCCCACTCAAAAAATTTTTTCTTTAAAGTGTAGATCTGTGCGTACAATCACTTTTTGTAGAACATTTTAAGTCGATATCTGTTATAGTTTCCGAGATATAGCGTATCGAATATTTTATAACAATTGTCGATTTGTATGGGAGCTACCCCTTTTTTTGCCCCCACTCAAAAAATTTTTTCTTTAAAGTGTAGATCTTTGCGTACAATAACTTTTTTTAGAAAATTTTAAGTCGATAGCTGTTATAGTTTACGAGATATAGCGCATAAAATATTTTACCACATTTGTGCAATTGTAGGAAAAATACCCCTTCCCCTGGCCCTAACTGAAAAAAATTTTTCGATTATTTAGGTCCCTTCTTTAGAAGTATTCTTGCCAAGTTTTGTGGCAAGAGTGACTATACTTACTGAGATACATAGGGATATATGCACGGATTTTGTCCTAAAAAAAATGGGTTACTCTGGGTTTTCGCTTATATCTCGATCAATAGTGAACTGATTTTGCTGATTTTAAATAGCGATTGTTAGCGGGATATTTGTGATCGTTTGACACCATTAACTGGTCTGTATCTTTTTATTTGACTCCGGAAACTTGATTTCAACAGACGGACAGACGGACAACGCTAAATCGGCTTCCCTATCTATAAGGATCCAGAATATATATACTTTATGGGGTCGCAAATGAATAATAAAGAAATTACAAACGGAATGACAAAGGGTATAAAAATATAACCGAATACCTTCATGTACATTAATTATTAAAAAACTATTAAAAATTAAAACTTAATGTAATAAAAATCATTTGAATTACTTAATTTATATCCTCTCGATTATGTGAACTCCTCCATTTAGTGAACAGGCTCTTTTTGAATTAGTTCATATAGCCGAGCGACTACTGTATATTGAAAAGATCAACAACTAATAACAATTTATAAGTTTCTTTAGGTGTATTTTTCTTCAGCGGTTGAATTTTCTGTACTACACCACGCACGTGTCATAAGCAAAATTTTATTATAACTCACCCCATAGCTGTCATATTGAACTTTTATCCATTTGTAGAAAAGTTTTCTTGTACGAATATTGGAAAAATTATTCCCTTTTATGTTATCGTTGCGACGGGAGTAATAAAAACATAACAAGTCTAAAACTTAATAAAAAACTACAAAATAAGATCTGAAAACAAAAAAAACTGTAGTGCAAAGGAATTAGCTTAAAATTTATTGTGGAGCGTGCGTGTGCCGGTGTAACATTAGCTATCAAAAAGTTGTAAAAAAACCAAGCAGAAAAAATGGGGAATGTTTTGGCAGCATCTTCGTCGACGGCGAGCAATACCGCTAAGTTGTCGGGCATAGAACCGTCAGTTCCCGTTGTCGCAAACGTTGGTACTCAGGATACGGAAAATATTGTTAAGCAGTCAAAATTAGATAATCCAGGGACAGTTGAGGAGTTGCATAAAAAATGTAAAGGTATGTATAAAGTTTTGCTGATCTAGCTGCTTGATATAACAAAAACAATTAAGGTTATTGGCTTCACTCTTGATGACATAACCTTAAAGCATGTGAATCATAAATTATGAGAAAATTTATCAAAATTTTAATAATGTTGATAATTTAATACACATTTACACTATAATTGTAGATATACAGGCCATGACCTTTGAGGGTGCCAAAGTTATGTTGAACAAAGGCCTCAGCAATCACTTTCAGGTATCTCATACTCTTAACTTATGTAGCACACAGCCAAGCGGTTATCGCTTTGGTGCCACTTATGTAGGCACTAAACAGTTTAGTCCTTCCGAAGCCTTTCCGGTTCTATTAGGAGACGTTGATCCTTCGGGTAATTTAAATGCCAATGTTATCCATCAATTCTCACCACGTATTCGTTGCAAATTTGCCTCGCAGGTAAGTCTCTGGTTTTTGGTTATGTTAAAGCATAAATTTGATTTTATTTTTTTTAAGATCCAAGATTCAAAAATCACCGCAGCCCAACTGACCACTGATTATCGTGGTAATGACTTTACTGCTTCATTAACAGTGGGTAATCCTAATATATTTAATAATTCCGGTGTATTTGTGGGCCACTACTTGCAATCGGTTACCCAGAAAATTGCATTGGGTGCTGAACTTGCCTATCAATATGGTGCCAATGTGCCTGGTGGCCAAATTGCTGTTCTTTCTGCGGTCGGTCGCTATACTAGTGGAGATTCAACATGGTCCGGTACTTTGGGACCCGGTGGTATCCATGTTTGCTATTACCAAAAGGCAAGTGAACAATTACAAATTGGTGTAGAAGTCGAAACTAGTCTGAGAATGCAAGAATCCGTTGCAACTCTAGGTTACCAAGTAGATTTGCCCAAAGCCGATGTTGTGTTTAGGGGTAAGTTAAGGAATATTTATATATATTTTTTTAGTTATTGAGACTAACAATAGATTATAGCTTTTAAATTTTTTGAAAAGTGATATAAATTAAGAACGATATTTTGTTATCTTGTATGTGTTGTAATTCATAGGAGTCTTAAAATGTTTTGTTTTGTATAGAACTAGTTGCTACAACTCGTACAATATTTTCTTTATGTTTTTCGAATTTCGTAGATTGTAAATTATCGTTGATTTTTATTGAACCTTTTAAAAGCTTGATAAAATAAACCATAAACTGTCGTAGTGTTTATGACTTACAACACGTACAATAGGTTGTGTTTTAAACGATTGCCTTTTAAATTATTTTAAAAATATATATTTTTAATTACAACAATTTGCAATACATTCAAAAAAATGTGTATTTCGTTTGGCGAAATTATCAAATAAACAACAGTTTTTTTATTATATTAAAAACAAAACCTTTGTCCTTAATTCATAAAAAATGTGTGCTCTCTCTTTTTATTTTTCTTGCAGGATCTTTTGACTCTAATTGGAATGTGTGCGGTGTATTAGAAAAACGCTTACAACCATTGCCATTTTCATTTGCTCTAAGTGGACGTCTAAATCATACCAAAAATCAGTTCAGATTAGGATGTGGTCTTATAATAGGTTAACCTTAAGTTTTGAAAAAACACATCAAACATCGCAAAATATAAATAAAAACAAGTTAAAACTGATTTCAATGCCGATAGTGAAAATTGTTACTTTAAGTGATAATTGAAACAATTAAAAACAACAAAAATGTAAAAGAAACTTTAGCAATTTGAATGAGAAAGAAAACAGCCATAATAGAAATTTGAATTTGCACCACAAAAAAGTATAATGGAAAGTATTCGTTTAAAAACGTCTGGTTTTTGTTTCGATATTAAGAAAACTTAGAAAATTTTCATGTCAAATTACTTCACATTCTTATGATAGTAACAAATTCTAACAAAATAAAAACTTCTTAAATAATAAAACAGCAGCTTAATATCTGGCACAAACAATCTCTGAACACAGCCATCGCCAATTATAATAATTTGAATAAGTTTTTATGCTTAGTATTTTTTTATTGTAAAATTGCATTTTTTAGGTTTAAGGTAAACTTAAACTTTATTTCTAAAACTTTTACCAAGCAACACTTTAACTTTTATATTTGAAGTCTTTTAGGTTCCTAGCTGTTCCGTAAGTCAAATAATTAAAATACATTATTATTAACCGTCTCTATATAAATGTTATCATTTTGCTAAAATAGTGTTATCTTTAATTCAATTTAAAAATATCAGTTTCAACGAAAGTTAAAATTTTTCTTACTGTTTTTATGTTTTCATTGTCATGTGTTGCTTCCTGGTCTGTTTTTCCCTTTTATACTTTTGACATCAAGTAATTTTAATAGCATATTAAGTTGCATAGTTTAAAAGTTGTTTCAAAGCTATTTATTAAATTTTGTGCTTTTTTCAGTTTTTAGTTGGCCTTAAACATTAATTCACTGTTAGTTATTTTCAGCAAAGAAGAAAAAAACAACAACCGAAATTAGTAGTTTTAAATAACATTTATTTAAAAATATGTAAAATTAAATAAAAAAAATATTTTGTTGATCAAAACTAAGTTCTTTAAATTTTTGTTCCTAAAAATGGATAAAGCAAGATAACGTTTACGAAATAGAGAAAAGGAAATTTTTGGTAATAATCAAAAAATACAAAGTTGATAACGTGCTTTAATTTTTAAGAATTATAAGACCTTAAACGTTTTGTAATAGTTAGACCCAAAAGGTACTTAATTTTTGATTAGAATAAAGATTTCCAAAGTTTTTAATTAAAGATCTCTTAAATATTCTAAAGAAGGCACGGATTTATTTTGATTTAATTAATATATTGTTTAAAGTATTTTGATTATGTTTAGTACCAATTTCCCTCAAAAATTATTTTTCCTTTAAAAAAACTGCGCACGTCACATGCGTTTTATTTTCTATCTAAACAAAACAAAAAGTAGAAACATGTATCATGAGTAGAAACATATGGTAGCGTTAAACTTTTTATAAACTTGTAAAAATATAAATTAAAATTTTTGTGCATGTGTCTTTAATTTCTATTCATTTGGAGCATAACCTTACTAATTCCTATAAAGGTAATGTTTTTTTAACATTACAAAAATGTAGGCACGCCTGGTTTTGTCTTTAGCTAATGGCTTGTAATGTGCCAAAAAGTAAATATGGTAGAAGGCTAAACTTGCATTAGTACAGACATTAACCTGCATAAGAAAGGAAAATGTATATTAACCCTTTGAGGACCAGACTTTTTCTACAAAAGCGATTTATAAAATTAACAAATTTTTTATAAAAAAAAAATTTAAAACCAATATAACAAATAAAATAATTGAATGAAATAACCTCCTGATAATGCCATACAACGGAGTGGCGAAATATTGAAAAAATTGTACAAAAAAATAAATATAAAAATAGACCTAAAGCTTAAAAAAATATACTTATTTATTGAGATTTTTTATACCCAAGACTTAAATTGAAAAATATGAAGTTTTATAAATGAGTTATTTAAACTCCGCATTTTAATAGTAATGTGTAACATTAAAAAATTAAAACAATTTATAATAACAAGGATATATTTGATATTGCCAAAGCAATGAAGGGTTTATTTAAATCAAAAAAACATACATATTACATATAGGTAGTACAAAATACATTTGTGTGGCTAAATATGCCTTAGCTGGAGCCACAGGCACATCGTTTGCAGTTTTTATGCTTTTCCATTTTATAAAAATGATTTTGGCTGGCTTAAAGAGATACTCTTGGTAACGTAGGAAAAGTTTAATGTCAAATAATGGTTTTATTAGTTTGAACTTGGCACAGGCAAAAAAAAATTTGGTTTATCCTTTACCTTAGCTGTGGGCACTGACCGCCTTGAGGTGTCACTTAGGGTTACTGCCTTTATTAACTATAAAAAATGGTCTTGCGTTCACCCACAAAATCCCTAAAACGTTTGCGGGGATCGTCATCATTAGGGGGTTCGTTTATTAATCTTTTTCTTCGTTTTTTTTGAAGGAGGCAAGTTTTTACAGGGGTAGGTTACTCACTCGACGCCTCGATCAATATTTATGGCTTTCATGGGAAAACGTGTGACACTTTTGAGCTCGCTACCTTTAAAGGGTATTCAAGGCAGCTAACCCAGGAGACACCACGGGGAGGTCAGTGTCCACAGTTGAGATGAAGGAGGGGCCAAGATTGGTCTGGGGTTTTTTTTAAGTTAAAACCAATCAGAGCTGTTACTTGGTATCCAACTTTTACTACGTCACCCTTGCTTGTAGTATTCGAGAGAAAAAATCTTATAAATATTTTTTTAAACATTAAGAGATAAACCTGCATTGTTGAAGATTACTGGCATCACGATGCACCGTATGAACCACGAGCTATTTGCCGATATTGACATAGACGAATCAGGACCAGAGTTGGGCAAAATACATGCTTTGCTGTATTTGAAATGCAAAATACAAAATACTTCTTCCGCTTGTATTTCAAATACAAAATACCAAATACTTTCAAGTCGAGTATTTCAAATACAAAATACAGTATTTTAGTATCTTTTATTTGAAATACAAAATACAAAATACATATATAACCATTAATCATGAACACAAGATTTTTAAAAGTTTAATCAGATAAGCAGCCTCTTGTTGAAGAATATATAAATCCTGCTAAAAAAACAATCTTTCTACCGGTCCTGATGAAAACAGACTGGTGTTAAATTTTATGAAAACAGTTCTCTGCAAGGCACATTCAACAAGGTAAACCCTTTTTGTGTTTGAACGGTAGAATGTCAGAAAAATTAAAAATTTTATACAAGATTAAATTTTTATAACGTGAAAATGACAAATTGTTCTTAATCAGCTGGGCCCTTAATATTACCTGGTTGAATGTGCCTTGGTTCTCTGTATGTGCCTTGTATGCAGTGTGACCAGATTTTCATGCAAAGTTTAAGCTAAATCACGTTTAAAAAACAGCTAAAAAGAGCTAAAAACAAAAACTTAAATCCAAAAAGTAAAGCTAAATTTTTTAATTCTTTTTTAAAAACTTTCTTCGTTATTTAGATATTTCTCATAATATGAACGAAACGTTTGTGTGCTAAAAATATTTGAAGAGAAAATTTGTTTTAAAAATTTTGATTTTATTTACAAAAACTTGGTAGATCCATTCCTTAAGTAAGAAGAAAAACAATATGTGTTCATATACACATGCATATACAAGAGGTTTTTAAAAAATTTTTAGAAGCAGGTTAATTTGCTGCCTGTTTTGGTAAAAAAAAAACTAATTTGTATATATATTAAAAAAAAAACAAAAAACGAAAATTTGTTTTAAATATAAATTACTCACACACAATTCGTTCAGAGTATAAAGAGACTACTTTTCTACACAGTTCGTTAAAAATCGAAAATTTTCATTCAAGTTACATAAGTACATACATATATCATGAAAAATGCTTTGATGTAAATTTCGTTTAAGAAAAGAAAAAAAGGTAATGTTTTATGTAAAAAGTTACATTGTAAGAAAGCATTTTTAAAAGTATTTTTTTGTACATGTGTGCCTCAATAAGTATTTAAAACCAGTGACTGTAAAAATGAAGAAATTAAAATCAAAAAATAAAAAATATAATAATTATCGTTATTATCCGTTTTTATTCAAATTAAAAAAATGACCGTCCTGCTAAATAAACAAAATTTACAAAGAACATGATTTTCAGCAAATATAGTTTAATACTATCAAAATGGTGCCTGCTTTTTTCTTTAAAAATTATTTCGCTCCTGTTTGATTTGATTTTTTGACAAAAATATACTTCAAAATTCTTATTAAATAAAAATATTAATATAATAATTTGTTTCAACGAAAGACATAAGTGTTTTTACATTTTTGAGCAATATATTAAAATATAACCAAAAAACGGAAAAAATTTTTGTGTCGCATTTGGATTTTTTTTAAATTGCCGCATTTAAAAGTATTTGTTTTGGAAAACAAATTCTTACGTTTTTTTTTGTAATACCATACCTTCTTTATATCTTTGTTTTATTGAAGTTTTGTGCTGTTTCACGTTTTTTAAATGTCGCTAAGAAGTAAATTATTAAACAAAACAATGGTTTGGAAACTGTAATGTTGTAGATTCGAAGAAAATTTGGAGCTTGATACCTTTCAGTATAATTGAGATATATACCAAAAAATATAATACGACAAATTTTTAACCTTTTTCTAGCTCCAAAAATTAGTAAAAAAAGCTAAATTCAATTTTGAAAAAAGCCAAAAAAAATGCTAAAGGCTAAATGTAAATATTTCGGACTAAATGAAGAAAAATAAAGCTAAATTTAGCTCTAAAAAAGCTAATATGGCCACACTGCTTGTATGTTAAAAACAAATTAAATTAAAAGTAAAGTAATATCAAGGCGAATTCGAAAATTCGCCCTCTGCATTTCTTTTGTATACCCTTCACATAGTGAGTGATAACAAGATTAATAAATAACCAAGATTAATAAATAACAAGGTTACGACATAACAAATTGAAAACTTGTATTTTCTGCGCATGTGGTCAAATGACGTCACGAAACAGTCTCTCATTTAAAAATAATGTAAACATAACAGTGGGACAATTTCCTAACTTTTGGAGAAAATGTTTTCTAATTTGTTTTTTGTTAATCGTGTTATAAAAAAATTAAATGTTCAAATAATTTATAATATTAAATAACATTTAGAAAAAAAAAAATTAAAACATTTAAAATTAGTTTATTGTTTTACTATATTTTCGTTTTTGGTTATTTGTGTTTTGCTTGATTTCCGCATTAAGCGATTTTATTCTAAGGTTTATCCACACAAACCAAAATACTTCTAGCTTACCCATTTCATATTTTAAATTTTATTTCGAAATCTTCCTGTTTTAAATGTAATAAGCAAATTCTCTCCCTATATATTTTATTCGGTGTGACCAGATTTTCAAGTAAAGTTAACAAACAAAAACTTTAGGCCAAAAAATAAATCTAATTTTTTAATGCGTTTTTAAAAAATTTCTTCGTTATAAAGATATTTTTCATAATATGGACGAAACGTTTGTGTGCTAAAAATATTTGAAAGAAAGTTTGTTTTAAAAATTTTGATTTTATTTACAAAAACTTGGTAACCCATACCTTAGGTAAGAAAAGAAATAATATGTGTTCATATACAAGAGATTTTTAAAAAAGTTTTTAGCAGCAGGTGTTAATTTGCTGCCTGTTTTGGTAAAAAAAATTTGTAAGATCCCTGCAGGAAATGTCAATAGAGAATCACTAGAAACTCACTACTGACATTGTCACCAGTACTACTGTTAAGCTATACCTCAGACAATGCTCTTTGCTATTAACAAAAAATCAACTGCTGACATTGGTACTATTGACAAGGTGCTTCTTTTGGGGTCATATGTACACATTGAAACCAGCGATTAACTAGTACCTTTTAGCAATTTTAGTATACAGTACTACTGATAAGCTAAACCATTGTCAATGTGTTTTTGCAATAGACATTTAACATGCGTCTGTCATTGAAAACAAGTATGATTTGTGAATATAAATCACTTTTATAGCACAGCAGAAAAAATAAAAAAGGCCATAATGTTGCTGATACATTTTTGCATTTGACGGCAAACTGAAGCATTAATTTGCCGCTGACAGTTTTCTTTTCTTCTTATCAAAGCTTAATATAAAACTGTAGACGTACTGTTGACAATGTCGCCAAAAAGGCAACATAATAGTCGATAAAAGTGTTGACATGGGGACACTTGTTCCCAAGTTTCCTTCAGGGATATATATAAAAAAAACAAACATTTGTTTTTGTTTTAAATATAAACACTCAAACACTATTCGTTAATTTTTTTACAAAAACACGTAAAATTTAGTAGTTTATTTGTAAACTTTTTTCATATAGACAAACACTTGAAACAAATAAAAAATCGAAACTATAAGATTACATTTACATGATGCAATTTTTTTAATATTCCTTCAATAAAATTTTTGTTTGTTGACAAAACGAGTTGAAGTGACTACTTTTCTACACAGTTCGTAAAAACCCGAAAATTTTCATTCAAGTTCATAATTACATGTACTTATATATCATGAAAAATGCCTTCATGTACATTTTGTTCAAGAAAAGAAAAAAAGATAATCTTTAATGTAAAAAGTTACATTGTAAGAAAGCATTTATAAAGGTATTTTTACATGTGTGCCTCAATAAAACAGTCATTGACTGTTAAAATGAAAAAATGAAAATCAAAAAATAAAAAATATTATTTTTTTAAACTTATCTATAAAAATAATAATTATCGTTGTTACCCGTTTTTATCAAAATTAAAAAAATGACCGTCCTACTAAAAAAAAAAAAAATTTACAGAGAACATGATATTCAACAAATATAGTTTAATACTATCAAAATGGTGAGCTTTACTTGATCCTACGATGTTTCATTGTGCCTGCTTTTTTCTTGAAAAATTATTTCGATCCTGTTGGATTTTTTTTGACAAAAATACACTTTAAAATTCTTATTAAATAAAAATATAAACATAATAATTTGTTTCAACGAAAGACATAAGTATTTTTACATTTTTGAGCAATATATTAAAATATTTTTTAATATAACCAAAAAAATTTTTTATTACTGTCAGGCCGATTGCAAAATTTTATCCGAAGCTTTTTTTTTTCATGGTTTTTTGGGAAAGAGTAAAAGGACACAGCTAAAATAAGATTTGGTAAGAACACGCTCACAATTAGTTTTAGCACAATTTCTCACTTGAATTTTTCTGATCGTTTTGCATGCATTGCCCCACTGCACACTTCGTGTTTACGATTTGCTTCGAAATTTTAAATAAGTTTTTTTTGCTCTTATAGCTTTTAAATACACTTCGCACACAATTTTTATAATAACTATTATTTTTTTGCACTATATTTAATAAATTTAAATTAAAAATTCTTTTTAAATAACGAAATTCGACAAATTAATTTTTTGGAGAAATGTCAAAGTGATTTTAGTGCAGGGTTGTCAAATCTCACATAACATATAAATCTTTTCCGGCAAAATTAGGAATTAATCTAGAGCATTGATAGGCACCGCGCAAATTCCCTCTTTTATCTTAACTACACGTATACAAAGCATAAGAAATTTTTAGTCAGTCTCAGATGAGTTTTCAAACAAAGCAGTCGATTACCGCTTGTTTGTTCAATTACACTAACAACAATATTAATTCTATATCTATAATTCAAATTAGATGATGTAGTGTGATTTAGTTGTTTTTCAAATATCTAGCGCTTTGTTTTTAAGCAATTAGAAACTTTGTATTATCAACTTATGACAACACTGATATAGCTTTGACAAAAGTATTCACACACTGAATAAATTCACAATGTATAAATTCATGCATTGATCAAACGAAGATAATTTTATTCGAGGCAGATTTTTGTTAAACTCATTAAAATCGCTTAAGAGCAGGGTACACTTATCAGGTAGGAGCGGTTCTACAAAAACAACTAAAACCGTCATAAGAATGTCAGAGACCAATAACAAAAACTCACAAAATCTTTCTTTTTCTTTTTGAGCTTTTCTTACAATACTACAGTTGTTGTTTGTATAAAAGAAAGAAAATACATAAACATAAACAAAATTTGACATTAATATAACGAAATACCGTTACTCAGCTGTTTATCTGAGGCTACCTGATAAGTGTATCCTGCTTAAGAGTTTAACACCAGATAAAATCAAGATAAAACCTAATTATGCTATTCTCTGGTACGTAAACATACTACTGCGCCATTTTTTCATTGTTAATGAGAAAATTCCAAACGAAATTGGGAATTTTCATTTGAAATTCAGAATTTTCATTTGTAATTGAGAAAATTGCAATAAAAAATGAGAAAATTTTACATGATATTGAGAAAAAAACCAAAAAAAAATTAAAAATTTGAAATTAAAAATATTTTATATTAAATCAAGATTTTTTTAGAAAATGCCTTCTACCACCATCGTATTCAACTAATTTTTAAAACGCTTCATCGACGCGTTAAAAATAAAGCGCATTCTTGCAGTGCTTAATTTAATAAAATTATATGGTTGGAGAAAAAAACAATGTTTAGGCAAAGATAAATGTACCACACGTCAATCTTCTCCAATGTCGGAGATCAAAGGCTCGCTTTTAAGAAGAAACTAAAAACGTGTGTTATTACCACAGATTGCATATCACAACATTATATTAGTTTAGTTTGGATCTGGAAGATAGGCCAGAATATATCTCTGCTACTTATTTAATAAAATTGTCTGCATAGATTTGTATTTACCTTTCCATATTTTTATTTATGTTGCGTTATGAATGCATTTATGTTGTACGTATTGTATGTACGTTCATACTAATTTTAAATAAAATTTTATTTGGAATTTTCTCATTTCCAATTAAAATATATTCACAATTTCAAATAAAAATTTCAATAAAAATTTTCTCATTTACAGCAAAAAATTAACAAAACTATTATATCGAACATTTGTTCTTGGCTTCTGAAGATTTAAAACTAAACATTAATCTCTTCCGTTGAATATCTTTTTAATATTAATTTAATTTCTAAATATTTTCTACTTATATACCAAATTTGAGTGAGCATTCCTGCAGATAAAGGAACACCCAAGTTTTATGACTTAACACTACGGCTAAGTAAGGGCGATAAGAAAAGAATACAATTTTAGGTTTATTTACTTTTTACTTATTGATAAGTATTTATCACCCTTACATCCTTATCTTTAGTCCTTAAAATAACACATTTAAAATAATTTTCTATAAACAAAGGACTATTTAAATGTTTATCACCTAACTAATTATAAAATAAATATAACGAACCATTTCCTTATCTATTAGTTTTTTTGCTTACTTTTGTTTCGTAAAACTAAACTCCCTAAATAAATAAACCCATTTACAAAGCAAATATTTAAAGAATTGGCAAATGGTTCGTTATCATGTTCATATTTGAACATTCTGCCGAGCATTAAGGGGCACAGGAGGGGTAAAATCTATTTTAACTACGGTTTCTTTATGGCTGCAGCATTTATACTTAATATAAATTGAAATTACAATTATTAAAATAATAACAACTAACATTAATGACACGTGTCCCGTCACATGATGAAAATTCAGTTTCATTAGCTCAGTTTTGCTGTCCTTCATGACCTCTATATCTTCTTGAATTCTCGCAATATCCTGGGCATTGTTAACAACTGCCACATCAAACGGTTTTACTAGCTTGGCTTTTACCTGCTCATATCCTAGGCCCCATGATGACATTTGAATCGATGATGTCTTCTTTGTTGTGAACTGTTGAGATGATGGTAGAGTAACTCCTTCGTATACTGCAGAGCATCCGGCTGGTAAACTTATTATTCCCTTTGGCGGTAACGTTAGCCAATCCCGTGTGCCAAACCCACAATCAACAGTCATCGAAAATGTATCGAAAACCGCAAAAATCCATTGGTTGTCTGTTGATAATTTTTTCCAAACACACTTCTTAGGGACTTCTTGGAAATGGCATTCAGCATGTCTAGATTGTTTTAACGCCGAGACTTCACATGACCGTTCCACCGCTGGTTTCCATGAAATTTCATCTTTACATATATACTCTTCCTGCAGATTTTTTGTGCAAGCATTAAGCTGGGCCTGCCACATCAAAAAATACAAATTGGTTGCAAAGTTGTATACGATGTAATCACCTTCGATGATAGGCTCCATTGCAGTATCATTCCCCCCGACGGGCAGTCGAATTATTCTGTACACCTCTGAGCTATGGATATTATATAACGGTATTCCTGCTTGTATTACCAGACGATTATCCACAATGACACCTTTGGCTACCATGGAGTTGTATACTTCCTTCAATTCAGTACCAGTATTTTTCCCCGGCAGCTTAAGATTAGCTGGCAACATTTTCTCAATATTGGAAAGCTCTTCTTGCAATTGTGCTGCTGTCAAAAGATCTGGATTAATATGGCCATGGTTAACATCAATTAATAGATTTGCAATAGACATCTGAACTTCATGACATTCATCTATCATTAGATGCAGTTGAGTAGTCATTACTTGAAATAAGATTATTAGACGTTCCACTTGGGTATTATTCTGCATCTCATCATAAAAAAGCTTTAGCTGCCGGTACATTTTGCTAAAATTATTATTCACTTCTCCAGTAGTCTTTTTCAGAACATTTACTGTAGAATTTATGATCGAGGTTTGCTGTATTGTCAGTTTTTGAAGATCCTCTTGATTTTTAAATATGTTTCTCATATTCTCTTCCATGGTTTTTCGATCTTCGGCATCCATCATTCCAAACAACATATGGTAAATTGAACCAACAAATTCAAATGGCGACCTTTTATGTCTTTCAGTTGTGATTAAAAGATTATTATTCTGCTCTAATAGCTTGTATCTTCGATTGACTGACCATACTATCATTTCACAAGCTTCTTTGTATGACTCAAGTCTGGAACATTCATTCTCAAGTTTTTCTTTTAACTTTTTTATTCGTCTTATTTCTTCGAAATAAAGATTTAAATCATAATAAATAATCAAGCTCCATCTGGAGTTCACAATGTTTATAACTCCAACGTTGTCAAGATATATCGCGGTATCTAACGATATTTCTTTTACTGTAGCACGAACGGTGGACCTAAGTGAAGCAGCATTTATTGCTGACACCGCAAGGAGCCACATTATCATCCATAGTCCAACAATATTGCACAGGTTTGAATATCTGGACTTTTTATTTTTGACATGAAAACTACTTATTTTTTTACTTTCTTCTTCATCTACATCTTCTGAGCCCGGCAGTTGAATTATCTTGTGAACTGGTCTTTTTAGGATATTGTTTTGATATTTTACACTTACTACTCGTACTTTCTCGTCCTTTCCTTTGTGAACCTCTATTACTCTGCCGAGAGGCCACTTCGATGGGTGAGTGTTTTCATCTTTAACTAGCACTACCGCACCTTCTTTCAAATTTTTTGACGGATGCTGCCACTTCTTCCGCTGCTGGAGTGTTACAAGATACTCTTTTTTCCAGCGATTCCAAAAATCTTTCTTCAGTCGCTGGATAAGCTTCCATTTGTTCAATGATGTCACGGTTGAGTCATCAACATGCTCCGCTTGCTCAATCACTGGCCTTCCAATTAGAAAATGACCTGGCGATAGTACATTTACGGAGTCAATACCATCAGCATCTACTTCTGTCAATGGCCTGGAATTCAATACAGCTTCTATCTGTGTCAACAGTGTACTCATCTCTTCGAATGTTAATTTTGTTTCACCAATTATTCTTTTTAGATGGTACTTCATTGATTTTACTCCAGACTCCCAAATCCCTCCAAAGTGAGGGGCTGCCGGGGGAATAAAATGCCACTCTATCTTCTGCTCAGCCAAAATTGGAATAAGTGTTGTATTATTTTTAATTGCAGCCTTTAAATCTGCATCTAATTTTTTATTGGCGCCTACAAAATTAGTCCCATTATCGGAATACATGTGTGAACTTATACCTCTTCTTGAAAAAAATCTCTTTAAGGCTGCCATAAAAGCCTCTGTGGTTAAATCACTTACAGCTTCTAAATGAATCGCTTTCGTTGCCATGCACACAAAAATCGCAATATAACCTTTGTAACTTTTTTGGCCTCTGCCCTTAGAACACTTTAGATGTATTGGTCCCGCATAGTCCACACCAGTATGACAAAAGGGATATGAGACATTTACTCTGAACTCTGGTAAGCTCCCCATTAGTTGTTTAGTCGTCTTTTGTTGATAACGAATGCATGTTGCACAGCTTCTAATACATTTCTTTATTGAATTCTTTAAGCTAATTATCCAATATTTTTGTTTTATTGTTGACTCTATTAATCTATTACCACCATGAAGTGTTAAAATGTGAGTTTGATGTATAATCAGGTTTGAAAGTTCGGATTTTTGTAAAATCATTGGATGCTTGTGATTATAATTTAAACTTGCGTTATGTAATCTTCCACCAACTCTTAGAATACCGTCGTTGTCCAAAAACGGAAAAAGATTGACTATCTTACTTTTGTTACTCAATGCTAACCCTTTTTGCAGCCTTACGATATCATCATGAAATTCTGCTTGTTGATGTTGCAAAATTATTATTTTTTCAGCTGCTTCCAGTTCTGCTACTGTAAGGTATTTGGTATACCTCTCTTTGTTTTTTAAATTATTTATAAATCGCTGCACGTAGGCAACAACCCTCTTTAGTTTGTTTAAGCTAGAGTATTTACATATTAAATTGTTAATAATTTTACAATTTGTTGATGTTGTAGTAGTCATTGCTTTTAGTGCTGAAGCAGCTTCTTCATTCTGTGGCCAAAACTTTTCTGATTTTTTTAACCATTCTGGGCCATACCACCATAGTAAATGGTCTTTTAGTTTGTCGGAACTGATACCCCTAGAAGCTACGTCTGCTGGATTATCTTTGCTGGTAACATGATGCCATCTTGCCTCAGGAAGAAGTGTATTGATCTCATTTGCTCTATTTCTTACGAACTTGTCTTTCTTTTTGTTATTTTGAATCCAACCTAATGTTATAGTGGAATCACTCCAAGCATAAATTCTGTGCCTACAATTCAATGTGTTTACTACTCTTAGTAATAGCTTAGTTAACAGATGAGCTGCACTTAGCTCCAGTTTTGGGAGTGTCTTCTTGTTTTTTATTGGATTCACTTTAGTTTTAGCTGTCAGCAACTTTACGGATGTATTTAGTTTTATATATACAACTGCAGCATATGCTTTTTCAGAAGCATCTGCGAAGCCATGAATCTCCAACTCTTTTTCGCTTATTGTTTCCACCCATCTTGGAATACGAATTTTTGGAAAATTAAGAGCATCTTTCTTAAATTCACACCATTCCTGTTGAAATTCATCTGGCAATATTTCGTCCCAAGCCGATTCCCGCAACCATAAACTTTGAATAAATAGTTTTGCTTTAATCGTAACTGGGGATAACCACCCCATAGGATCAAACATTTTTGCCACATCTGAGAGCGCTTGCCTTTTTGTTATGGTTTTATTCTGTGAGAAATTTACGTTGAATTGAAATTCGTCTCTTACAGGATCCCACTGTAGACCAAGTGTTTTTACAGTTTCGTCGTCTTCAATGTGGATAATTGCATTCTCTCTTCTGTTATTTACGCCATCTATAACTTCTTTGTCATTTGAGAGCCACTTTCGTAAATGGAACCCAAATTGTTTTAGCTGCTTTTCAATTTTATGTCTGATAATTTTGCATTCTTGAATGGTGTCTGCTCCAGTCATCAGATCATCCATGTAGAAGTCATCTTTGATAGTTTGCTTAATCAGCTCGTCTTCATCTGAACAGTGATCCGCAATGTAAAACAGTGACCTTACTGCTAAAAACGGGGCAGATGCCGTCCCGTACGTTACGGTTGTTAATTTATATTCTTCTATAGGCCGATGTTTGTTCTCTCTCCATAATATATGTTGATAGGATTGGTGATCGTCTGCAATCTTTATTTGACGGTACATTTTTTCCACATCAGCAGTCATAACAAATCTCCACAGCCTCCATTTTAAAATGATGTCAAATAGATCTTTTTGTAGCTTCGGACCCACAAACATGATATCATTTAAGCTGTTTCCATTTGTTGTTTTAGCAGAAGCATCAAAAACCACACGTAACTTTGTTGTCAAACTCTTTTCTCTTATTACCGGTTGATGTGGTAAATAGTATTTGCCGCTTCCGTTTTTTGTCTTTTTCATATGACCAAGATACAAATACTCTTCCATAAATTTTGCATAGTCTTCTTTTAGTTTTGGTTCGCGAACAAATTTTCTTTCTAGCGACAGGAACCGAGCCAGTGCTTGTTGTCTGGAATTACCCAATTCTGTGTCAGTTTTAAGCGGTAACTTGACTACCATTTGACCCTCTTCATTGACTTTTGTAGTTTTCTCATATTCGTTTAGGCAAAATTTATCTTCATTGCACTCTTCCACAATTGACACTTCTTCAAGCTCCCAAAATTTTTCCAAGTTTGTTACTGCTGACAATAGTTTTTTATTATTACTTGTATTTTTATAAAGCCCAGTCACAATCCATCCCAGTTTGGTAGCTTGAGCCAACAAGTCGCCCCTTCTGCAAACACCTTCTTGTATAATGCTGCTGTAAATATCGCCGCCAATTAAAATATCGATTCTGTCAGATCTGTTGAACATCGGGTCAGCTAGAACATAACCGTTCCATTGCCCAAGATCATTTTTAAACGACTGATCAGGCTGCGGACCTGATATTGAAGGCAAAACTAAAGCTTCCGCTTCCACCACTTCGTTGCTGGTAAAGCGAGGCCGGATGAACAACTTTACTTTTGCTTTTGATGTCGCTGTGATGGTGTTTCCAAGGCCAAATATGTTCGTCTTACATTTAACTTTTGGGAGCGCTAGTATTTGTGATGCTTCTTCTGAAAGTCCTGATATTTGCGAACCTTGATCAATAAGCGCCCTAAGTGTGACAAACTCACCATTAGCCGCACAGACGCTTACTCGTGCTGTTGCTAGAAGTACGGTTGTTGACTGCTTCTTCGTAATCATTGACTTGGAACTATTTGGCTTTGTCATCTCATTTTCCTTTTCATCTATGTGTAGCAAGTTATGGTGCCTTTTCCCACAATGAATGCACTTAACTTTACTTGTGCACCATTTATTGCTGTTGTGTTCAATGCATGCCCAACACCATTTGTTGTTATAGACGAGTTTGCGTCGCTCAGTAGTTGATAGGGCCAAAAATTTTCTGCATGCTACTGTTGTATGGCTATTAACTTTACAGTACAGGCATGATTTTTGCACCGAATTGAACATGTTGTTTGTTTTGCTTGTATCATTGGACTTTTTATAACCTTTTTTCGATTGCTCTTTTGATACAGCTTCCAGAGCTTGAACTTGTTGCTCCAAGAACGTCAAAACGTCTTTAAGATTTTGGATTTCTTTAGCTTTCTTAACGGTTTGCTCATAATATCGCAGCCCTTCTTTGTCTAACTTTCTTATTATTATGCGAGCAATAAATGGTTCAGCATCCGTTAGGTTTAAATTCATGCTTTTTAGCACATAAATGCAACTGTTTGTTTTATCTAACAGCTGTTTTAAACTTGATGACGATTCACTATTTACCACGGGTTGATCAAGTAGTATGTCCACTTGGTTTGTAAATAGTAGCCTACGATTTTCATACCTTTGCTTAAGGATTTCCAACGCTGCCAGGTAGTTGTTGTCCGTTATGTTCAGGTGCTGCACTAGTTTTTTTGCTTCACCTTTAAGGGACGTTATTAACCTGTACATCTTTTCTACATTTGAAAGAGTTGGACAATCATGTATGAGATTTTTAAATAAGTCATGGAATGACGCCCATTCATTTATATCTCCGTCAAATTCAGGAATCTTTATTTTTCCTAAATGGGCAGAGCTGCTATATTCTGCTTCTTTATGGCTTAATTGATTTTGTCGTTGGGAAGACTTCTCCATACTTTCAGCAATTAACTCTGCCATATCATAATAGCTGGTTTCGGCTTCGAGCATTTGTTCATCTGCCTCTTTGCGATCTTCTGAACTTTGTAGTTCTTCATATTTTTTCTTCAATTGCCCATACTTGTCTTCCAAAAATTGCTTTTTAATTGGAAGTACGCTGATGGACACATTGTTGATATTAACTTCTAAATTTGAACACCATTGTTCAAAAAAGTTTTTTAATTTATAGAAATCTTCCATCAAAGGAGTTTTTCTAACAAATTCTTCTACTTTGTTATTTCCTTTTGACGTTTGGCCACTTTCTTCCATTGCTAGCTGATCTTTCTCCTCTTCTTCGCTGATGAAATTTCTAACTTCTTGAATTATATTTTTTATACACATGAAATATTCATTTTTGAAGTAATCTTCAGATGTTATTCCGTAGCTCAGCAATGCTTTATGGTTTGCCTCAAATTCTTCTTGGATTTTTTCAAGACGTTTTTTGATTTCTAAAATCTTTATTTGGCGAGTTGGCCGGTGGGTTAGTTTGTTTTGGATGCAAACTACTTCGTTACCAATCTCCTTTTGCCTTTCAAAAAGCTTCGCTCTATTTGCCATATTGTATGGATTGTTATTTGTTGTTTAATTAAATCTCTGTTATAGCCGAGACTTACGCTTAATTATTTATTAGTTTTAACCTCTGTTTAGCCGAGATTAACGCTTTTTGATATTTAATTTTTGCACTATTTTTCACCAGTTACTAACTAAATCTCTGTTTTAGCCGAGATTAACGCTTTATAATAAATTTGTAAACTGATTTGTCACTAGTTTTTTAAAGTTTCGAAGGACCAAATGAAGATTTAAAACTAAACATTAATCTCTTCCGTTGAATATCTTTTTAATATTAATTTAATTTCTAAATATTTTCTACTTATATACCAAATTTGAGTGAGCATTCCTGCAGATAAAGGAACACCCAAGTTTTATGACTTAACACTACGGCTAAGTAAGGGCGATAAGAAAAGAATACAATTTTAGGTTTATTTACTTTTTACTTATTGATAAGTATTTATCACCCTTACATCCTTATCTTTAGTCCTTAAAATAACACATTTAAAATAATTTTCTATAAACAAAGGACTATTTAAATGTTTATCACCTAACTAATTATAAAATAAATATAACGAACCATTTCCTTATCTATTAGTTTTTTTGCTTACTTTTGTTTCGTAAAACTAAACTCCCTAAATAAATAAACCCATTTACAAAGCAAATATTTAAAGAATTGGCAAATGGTTCGTTATCATGTTCATATTTGAACAGCTTCCAAAAGGGCTTTTTATAAATTCAATATTGAGTAAGTAGCCAGGTTGACACCGGCTTCGGGAATGTGTTATCTTAATTTCTGGGGTATCTTCAGCTTAATATATTGTTAATTGGTTCCAAATATATTATATCCATTATACCTATATAGACATGCATGCATACATCCTTAGTTCATTAAAATTAACGCATTTAAACTTATTACGCTCATATTCATATTTCAAATTTAAAATATTCTCATTTGGACCAATAATATTAGTCATGCAAATTAAAGTTTTCAATACAAATAAAGCCCTAAATGATTTAAAAATACAAAGAATAGGCAACCCTTGCATGGGTTAAACTACGTCATCAGAGAGGCAAACATGCGCAAGTCGCAATCTCTAATAGTCTATCATTCTTGGAGTGATAAGCAAGGCACATTCAACGAGGTAATATTAAGAACCCAGCTGATTAAAATCAATTTGTCATTTATACGAAACAAAAATAAATTTTATATGGAATTCTTAATTTTTCTGACATTCTACCGTTCAAACACAAGAGGGAAATGCAGAGGGCAAATTTTTTGAATTCGCCTTGAGTTTACCTTGTTGAATGTGCCTTGGTGATAAGGGTCATTCCGTTTGAAATTGCTTTATTTTCCATTTGCGACCCCATAAAGTTTTAATATTCTGGATCCTCATATATAGGGAAGTTGATATAGCCATGTCCGTCTGTCAGTCTGTTGAAATCAAGTTTCCGGAGTCAAATAAAGTGATACGGACCAAACTTTTGTAAATATCCTTGAGACAATCGCTTTTTAAAATTGGTAAAATCGGTTGACTATTGACCGAGATATAAACGAAAAATCAAAATAACGAATTTTTTAAGAAAAAATCCGTGCATACGTCATTATATATCTCAGTGATTATAGACATTCTTGCCACAAAACTTGGCACGGATACTCTGAAAATACGGACCTCAAAAGGAAAAAGATTTTTTCAGATAGGATCAAGGGAAGTGGTTTTTTCTCTGCAATTGCACAAATTTAATGAAATTTTTCATGCGCTAAATCTTAGAAATTATAATAGCTATCGACCTACACTTTAGAAAAAAAAATTTTTGAGTGGGGGCAGGAGAAAGTGTAGCTCCCATACAAATTAACAATTTTTATGAAATTTTTAATTCGCTACATCTGGGAAACTATAACAGCTATCCACTTCGAATGTTATACAAAAAGTAATTGTATGATAAGGCCTACACTTTGAAAAAAATTTTTTTTTGAGTAGGGGCAGTGGAAGGGTTAGCTGCCATACAAATAAACAATTTTTATGAAATTTTCGATACGCTATGTCTCGGAAACTATAACAGCTATCGACTTCCAGTATTCTAGAAAAAGTAATTCGATGATAAGACCTACATTTTAGAAAAAAAAGTTGAAGAGGAGCAGGGGGACTAGAAGATCCCATAAAAATTAACAACTTTTATTAACCTTTTGATACGAATAATGTCGAAAACTTTTATAACTCTCGACCTCAAATCTTCTTCATCCATTTCTATTATCCATACGAACATTAACATTTTGTAAAGTTTTCTATGGGCTTTAAAACTGGCATAAAGTATTTTTATTATATTATTTGCAGTACAAAATAATTAGGCTGGATATATTAAAAGAGCAATGTGAAGGGTATATAAGATTCGGCAGAGGCAAATATAGCGATCTTACTTGATGTGTTTAAAAGTGTGAATGTCAAAAAAATTTTAATTTTTATATAAAATTTAATTTTTTTGACATTCACATTTCCAAATATCAAAAAAAAAAATGTATTTTGCCATCATAAGTATTTGAAATACAAAATACTTCAGTGTTAGGTATTTCAAATACAAAATACAAAATACTTTAGAAGGTGGTATTTCAAATACAAAATACGTATTTGTATTTCAAATACGTATTTCAAATACAAGTATTTGAAATACTGCCCAACCCTGATCAGGACTTACTATTTACTTCATCTTGGAGAATAAATAAAGATGCTCCAGCTAAAGAGTCATTTTAATGTAAACCTGGAGGCAGACCACGCAGAGGAGAATAATCAAAACTCCGATGAAAGAATAAAATGAAGGAAGACATCTCGAAACTTGGTATCAGAAATTGGAGAAAAAGCGCAAACGATGTAAGCGTCTAAAAATTGATTCTACGTTCGACTAAAGAAGCAACGTTATGCAATAGCAACTAAAATAAGTCAATACAAACATTGGAAGTTTGCATTTTTAAATACAAAAATTAGGGATACAGGTTACAGATAATAAAAATTTAACTCTTTAATGCTTAGAGTATAGTTATCTTTCTTAATAAGTACTTTTGCTAAAAAAAACAATATTTCTTTATATAATGACCAACCACTGTTTTCATTTTATATCATTATTTTAACCTGCATTTAGTTTTATTTAATAAAAGTTAATCTATTTATGCATTTTTCTTACGTTTGTTAGAGTGTTTGTTTAAGAAGTATTACATCCTTTTTGCTAAAACAATTTGTTTTAAGTGAATTCGCCTTTCGAGCTACTTGCTGCTTAATGGTGGTGGCTTGTAAGCGTTGGTGTTTAAAACTTAATGAGTTTTTTTTTACTTCCCACACTTTGCATCCATAAAGCACTGCTAGTTAGTAATTACTTTTCTTAAGCATAATCCTTAACTTTGGCTACTTAACATGTTAATTACTTCATTTAGTTTTTTCAAGTTTGCTAAAGAAAACGGGAGTACATAGCAAAGGGATACTTTAAGTTTTGTTTAATCTTAGAAAAGTCTTAACATCAATTCCTGTTTATTAAAAAAGGCAATGATTATAAAAAACATACACATGGTACATATATAAATACATATATTTACTTAGTTATTGTTATTTCTATCTTTTTTAATTTTATTTATAATTTCTTTATTTTATGCATAAATGTGTGTCAATTTTCTGCTCAACAATCTGCAGTATGTTAAATATTTATCAACTTTTATATATTGTTTCTATACCATTTCCTTTTTGGCCTTAAATGCCAGTTACGTTTTTCTTTCATTATGCTAGGATGCCTTATATTGTTTTTAAACTATATTTGTATGAATTCTTCTTCTTTTTATTCGTCTTTATAATTGTTTCCATGAGTTCATATGCTTGTTTTGTCTTTGGTTTAGTTTTGAAAGCTTAAACTATTTTGCATAAATTGCTAGAAAAAGCCACATAAACGTTTTTGTGCAAGAATTTTTGAAAGCCTTTTCCCAAAAAAATCCATTGGTACTAAAGACAAGTTGTCTTTATGCAGCCATACATATATAAATATTCCCACATTCATATGTACATACATGCATATATTTGTTTATATTTGCAAATGCCTACTCACCTACTATGGAAAAGTATGTTAAAACATACTTTCAGATTTACGGACAGATATGTTGTAGATAGTTTTGCTATAAGAATGTAACCTGTTTCCGTAACATTTTTCGTAAAGCTTTAAGATAAAGGAAACGGAAATTGTTTTATTTAAAATAAAATGGGAATACATTTTGAAGTTAAACAAACATCCAACTTAATAATAGGGCGAATACTAAAAGTGCATACTATGTTTATGTTGCATCAAAACCATGGCTGGCAACCGAAACGAATAAAGGGTATCGAGTAATAAAAAATTTTCATATCGGTATTGTTGTTGGTATCGGTAAAGCGATACACATACATATGCACTTAATAAATAGAGTTAAGAAAAAATTTAATAAGCATATAATTTTTAAAAATACTATCTATTAATCTGCTACTCCGTAAGTACACTTTTAATTATTTTTTGAAATTTAGTAATAAATGGGAAGGAGTATTATAAGTATGTAGTAACAAGTAAAAGCGCTATATTCGGCTGTGACGAATCTTATATACCCTTCACATTAGTCTTTTATTATACCCAGCCGAGTTATTTTGTACTGAAAATAATATAATAAAAATACCTTGTGCCAGTTTTAAAGTCAATAAAAAACTTTATAAAATTTTATAGTTCGTATGAATCATAAAAATAGATGTAGAAGGTTTAAGGTCAAGAGTAATAAAAGTTCCAACTTTTTTCCAAAATGTATGAGTTATTTGGTTATTAATTTTTGTAGAACATTCGAAGTCGATAGCCGTTATAGTTTTCATAAAAATTGTCAATTTGTATGGGAGCTACCCCTTCTCCTGCCCCACCCAAACATTTTTTTTTTACCAAAGTGTAGGTCTTATTGTACAATTACTTTTTGTAGAACATTTGAAGTCGATAGCTGTTACAGCTATTGTAAGAAAAATACCACTTCCCCTATTCCTCTCTGAAAAAAATTTTTCCATTATTTAGGTCCCTGCTTAAAGAGTATCCGAGCCAAGTTTTGTGACAGGATTGGCTATATTTACTGAAATATATAGGAATATGTGCACGGATTTTTGTCTTAAAAAATGGGTTATTTTGGGTTTTCGCTTATATCTCGGTCAATAGTGAACCGATTTTGCTGATACCGACAACTTGTCGGTATCACTTTATTTGACTCCGGAAACTTGATTTCAACAGACGGGCATGGCTATATCAACTTCCCTATCTATAAAGATCCACAATATATATAGGTATATATACTTTATGAAGTCGAAAATGGATAATAAAGAAATTAAAAACGGAATGACAAACTGATATATACCCTTATTACTATGGGAAGGGTATAAAAAGAAAAAATTACAGTTTGAAAGTTTTTTGCCTGATTCAAAGACTTTTTGCTAGCTCGAAAGATTTAAGCTAATAGTTCCTAGCCCTTAATAGCCTACTGGTACCTTGAGGAACCAACCAAAAACATTTAAAATTTCGAATAACGATTATTTCAAAAATTTGTTGCAATGCTTTGAAAACTGTTCGTAGATTCGCACGGTACTGTTTACGTTGATCGGTACTTAAAAAAACATATAAAGGCTCGTGTGTTGAAGGTAGTGTATGTAGTTGCTTACAGGTTATTTTTATGTAAAATACGTATAAAAATGTAAAAAAAAATATATCTTATATAATTATTGTTTATAGAAACGAACGTAAGTATTTGAATTTTTAGTATTTTTATTTCAATTGTGGTCCCTTGAGGAACCCCCAGGCTCTCGTGGTTAATATTATCAACATTTAAAATTAAACTGCAACGTTAATTTAATAGTTCATTTGAGTCAGTTTTTTTAAAATGACTAGTAGAATTCAATGTTTTAGAACTGAGCAAGAGCTTTCTGAGTTTGTAAATTATATGGCTTGGTCAAATAGCGAAGACGATGGAGACTTCTTCTCCGAAGATTTGGATTGTGATTCAGATTATGATTTTGAAGCTGCTCTTCGCAATAAAAATCTGGAAGATGAAAACCAGGTGAAAGAAGAGAACGAGGTAGCAGATGATGAAGACAATCCATTGGAAGAAATATATTTATATCAAACTGCAGAAATGGATGCATTGAATGCAGGGAAGGATAACGTTGATTTAGACAAGAATGTGGATGACAAGAATCTGCAAAAATGTTTGAAGATATCGATTGACAAGGAGTCTCAAGTTATTCAAAAGCTATTATGGCGGAAACAAAATCTACAATTATTTGCCAATTGCGCAAAGTTTTATGGCGATGACTTTTTGACCCCGGAAATGCTTGCATTGGATACATATCTTACGCCCTTTTTGTTTTTTTTTTAGGACAGATGAAATTATTTCAAATATTGTTGAACAGAGTAACCTATATTTTTTACAAAATAGTATTGAGAAGCCGCTTAATACCACACCGGACGAAATTAAGCGATTCATGGAAATCAACTAAAACATGTCGGTCTTTAAATATGCCAAAATTCGATTGTATTAGAAAGACTAGGGCTTCTGCTCAATTATTTATTTTATTTTATTTTATTTTATTTTATTTTATTTTATTTTATTTTATTTTATTTTATTTTATTTTATTTTATTTTATTTTATTTTATTTTATTTTATTTTATTTTATTTTATTTTATTTTATTTTATTTTATTTTATTTTATTTTATTTTATTTTATTTTATTTTATTTTATTTTATTTTATTTTATTTTATTTTATTTTATTTTATTTATTTATTTGACTATCCCACGCAACAAGATCTTCGATCTTATATTAAAGCATGGGAATTAAAAAAGTACAGTACAAATTCGTGTTACAGAGTATTTTAAAATAAAATTAAAAAAAGGATAAAAAAACATTAAACAAATGAGGTTTATAAAACAAATTATGAATTATAATAAATAAGTACATATAACAAAAAATTTCAAAATGCACATTCAAAATTAACTGTAAAAGTGTTGAGTTAAAAGCTTTTTAAATTCTCTAGCGTTGCTGTTTGTTTGTAAAATGTTCGGAAGTAGGTTCCAAAGATGTACAGCATATATGAAAAATTGGTGCTCAGATACGAGACTTCGATGTCTTAAAGGAATTAGTTTATTGCCTCTATTTGAACGTGCAAAGGTTAAACGGTTATACAGATACGATGGCTCCATTTCGTATATTATTTTGTGTAATAATACTAAAATCCGTACATCTAAAAGGCTTTTTAGTGGCATTCCATATAATTTGTTTGAATACGAAGATAGCCGGTCATATTTGCGTAATCCATATACATATCTTATTATTCTGTTGTAGGTTTTATTTATTTTGTTTTTACTTTTAGAGTCACAGTTAGCAAAGATTTCACACCCGTACAATAAACGTGGCATAAGGTACGTTTTAGCTATAAGAATCCGAACTTCCAAAGGTGTGTAGTACTATACTATACCGTTGATGTGATTCGACCACTCAAGGTTTTCATTGAAATTATACCCAAATTCTTCGCAGAGGAAACAATATTTATTTGCTGATTTTTCAACTTAATTTGAAAGTCCATGGTCAGCTTTGTAGACTTCTTATGGATGACAATGCATTTGGATTTTTGTGGGTTTAATAATAATTTGTTAGCAGAAGCCCAGTTATGGACGCTGTTTAGGTCATCATTTAGTTTACTAACGTTTTCACTAATGGATTCTACAGAATTACTCAAATAGATTTGTACATCATCAGCATATAAATGTATATTGCAATGTTTCAAATAATGTGGTAAATCATTCACATACAATGAAAATAAGAGTGGTCCTATAATTGAACCTTGTGGTACTCCTTTAGGGACAGGAAGAGAAGTTGAATAATCACCATTTAGAAAAACAGATTGAAAACGATTGCTTAAATATGATTTAATAAGATTGGCTGATGTTCTTGAGAATTTAAATAATTTAAGCAGTTTGTAGTAAAGCATTGAATGATCAACGGGGTCGAAAGCTTTAGAGTGATCCAGCAAAACTAAAAAATTTACTTTTCCAACGTTTATATAGAATGGGCTATTAGACTTATATCTGCTATCATTATCTGATCTAAATCCAATATGACTGAGCACTAAGGGACTGCGATTTACTCTTCTAAAGTCAGCAATAGATTTAAGCATAAAATTTTTATCTTGAGGGGACAACAGCTTCGCAATAATAACAGCATCAGGAGAACTAATTTTGTTTTTATCTTTCCGATTTTGTACACGAAAGATAGACTTTAGAGGTGGTGTTTTGATGTTTAGTGTATAACATATGTCATCAAATATAGCTGGTAAGTCTTCATTATTAAAAAAGGGGATACCATTAATACGCAGGTCACAAGCAACTTGGGAATTTTCCTGGCGTTGATGCTGAAGTTTAATGACCTGCATCTCTGACTTCAGTGCTGTTATTTCCTTCACAACTAGCTCGAGCTTTGAAACTCTTGTAGTGACCTCTATAAGATCCCGTTTCATTTCACCCATACTTTTCTCAATTTTTTCAAACTTTTGCAAAATACGACTTTCGCTATCACAGATAAGGCTTTTCATCAGATTTGTTATCGCCTCTGTTTGCTTTTCAAATCGTGAGTCTAGCAATTGCAACATACGAAAAGGAGAGTCAATACTAGGGATACGAGGTGTTTTGCGATGGTTATCAGTAGCTTTACCACACTTAGCCAACGGGGTATTAAATTGAGTGGAATTTTTTACACTAGTGGGAGAGGTAAACTTCTGAGAAAAAATGTCCATGATACAGTTTTTATAAACTTTCAAAACGTGAAAATAGTTGTCTCTTTTGATCACTTTTTAAATTTGAGTGCAATTTTTGTAAATTTTATAAAATTTTAAGTAACTTTAACATATAAATAATTCACTTTAGATGCAACAATTGTCAAAAAGTTTAAATTTTTTTAAATGCAGAGCACAATTTCTTCAAACTTAAAACTTATAGTGTATTCTTGGGTAAGTATTAAGTGTGTATTTAAATATTATTCTTGAGCCGCAAAAAGTACGTCCAACTTCTATTATTACTTTACTTTTATGGTTCATCAATTTTTATATTTTATTAATACTGAGGCAATTTCGCGTAGCCGTCACTTTAAAGAAATCGACATCAATGGATTTATCATGTGATCGGATTTAACAGGAATTTTATGAAGGTGCCAAAGCCAGACTTTGTGTAGATGAACAATTTTGTGTGACAAAAATTAAGCATAACTTAAAGCAGTATATGCTGGAAAAACTGCATCAATTGCATACATTGAAAAAATTTAATAAAGCAAAAATGCCCCAAATATGTTAAAAATATTTTTTTAGCGTCGAAAAAATTTTCGCCAAGTTGATTTATTAATTATTGTATTAGGTCGAAATAAAGAAATAGTTATATAAAAAGTAACAAAAATAAGTTTACAATAATTAACAATATTTTTTTGACTTGTCGGACTTTTGTTTTTATCTTAATTGGCTTAGAATTTACAAAAATTACCAATATATAATTTTTACCCTCTTTTCTACCCCTAAAAATGCAAAAAAACCCATTCAAATAAACAAAGATATTGCTGGTTCGCATGTCTGCTGCGTTAAGCAAGTAGAGAATTGGTTTTAAATACTCCTTTGAGGTTCGCCAGCCCCCATTGGTTGTGGGTAACTGAATCGGTCCCTTTTTTTTATCATAAATTATAATTTGCTTATTTACATTTCTAAAACGTTTCATAGATTTATTGGCAAGTTAAGATTTATTTTAGTTAACATCGATAAAATGCACGCAACAGTGCATCTGTGGTTTTGTTCGTTAAAACAATGTTGACTTGTAAGGCCACCTCATCGAAATCAGTTTATTCTTAAACAATTTTTCGGACGATTTCGATATAGTTGGTAAAAAAACTCCGCCTTCAAGGGATCATTTACAGACCTAAAAATTGTGTTTACTAAAGCAACTTTCCATGTTGGCGGAATTACTTAAAAAAGAAATAAAAGTATTTTGTTTGCTGCGCAAACCAGCTCTAAAAGTAATTTTCTGCTTATTAAGGCAAAACCAGGAGCTTTTTAGCATTTAAATGCTCGAAGCCTCCGTAACAAGCAGAAATTGGAAGTGTACTTCTCTTGGACGTCTAGCAGCAACAGGCGGTAGTTCACGGACGCCCGTACATGTTTTGGGAACAAACACGTTCCTTAAACGACTTGCCAGAAGGTAGCACGTTTGGCCGATCGCTATACAGAATAACTCATCTGAGGAGTCTAGTCCTTCCAAATGAATAAAAATTTATTTGATTAAGGAATACTTATCGTAATAGAATATCTTTAGCGCTTTTGGCAACTAAACAGATAGCGTCAAGTACAAAGTTCTCTAATTTGTGTTTGAAATAGTTTTCGTTGTGAATTCTAAATATTATATAGGCATCCAGGTAGCTGGAGGGACGAAGTGACAGAGCGCATCGATTTGTCGACTCATAAGGGGATTCTCGTTTAATCGGTATTATTTAGCTGGATTTTCAACTTTGTTTGTTATAAATATAGAAAACACGTATCTCGATTTTTTTTAAAATAACGTTTTTTGTTTGTTTTAACTGGCGAATTAATGCCAAGTTCATTGTATTTTTTTTCTTTATTGAAAATTCAATATACTGCATTTTTTTTTTTTTTATTAAAAAACGAATTTAAACTTTTTCATATGCTAAATTTTAAAAATTTTATGAAAAGTTTTTTGTCACCTGTTCCGTAACAAAAATATCGAGTTGCGCCCTTTCTATATAAACCCATCGATAAGCACAAAAATATAATAATCACTTAAAAATAATTTACTCAAATTTTTTATAGTTTTTACAACTTAAATGCTGAACTCTAAGTAGTACGAATAGTAGCATATAACTATAAAACACTGCTGTTGACCCTGACAGATTATTAATTTAAAATCTAAGAAAATGTTATATATAACCTTGAGAAAGCAAGCAAGCTTTAGACAAGTTTAATAGAAGTTGGTTTATGAAATGTTGTAAACAAAATTTCGTTTACGACCATATATTTTTTTATCAAATTATTTGACAGGACATTCTTTTATTAAACTTCATTCAAATGCTAAAGCACCATCGCTTGTTATTCTTTTCTTTTTTAATTACAAACTTTAAAAGCTTAAGTGTTGTATAAAGATGTTTCTTATTTTACAATGTCTGTAGTCATCTAATAAAATCTTTGAAAATTTTATGAAGAAAATGAAAATCATGTTTGACCAAACAATGTTCATTACTTCCAACCCTATTTCTATTAGTAGTTGCTAATGCATGGGTACATCTGCCCAAATGTGTATGTATAAATGTATTATAAGACAAATTAGTAATTTAGTTGCAGCTTAACTTTTTGTGCTTGACTTTTTGTTTTGGGTTGGCTTAGTGTGCTTACATATACATATATGTATACATATACAGCGTTGCCAGAGTAGCTAGCAAAAAGTTACGTATTTTCATTTTCATTCAAAAAGTTAAATATTTTCATAAAAAGTTACATAAAGGAAACAAAGCTAAATCATAAAAAGCTTTGTTTTTGGACAACAAATTTTAATAAAATCCAATGAATTAACTATGAAAAATTTTTGTTAAATCAAAACGTGCTGTCCCCTTAATGCTGGAATGAAAACACTTGTTTAGTTTTAAAATGTTTGTTTCTATAAAGGCATTCAAATATAAAAAAATTTTCAAAAATTTAGTAATTGGCACAAAAAAAGAGCGGGGAAGTGCTGGGAAATGTGCTGTCATGTTTCGAAAAAGGGATTATATAGTTTTTAACCTGTACAGTTTTATTGGATTTTTTATATAAGTATATATTATAACTGTCAACAAATATGGTAAATGTGCAGGCGTATAAAATACACTTGAAAAACTACTTTGACAAGCAATTACCGATAAAAATTTTGCGCCGTTAAGTTAAAGTGCAGATAACGTTAATGTATCATAATAATTGTTTTAGAGTGCCAGAAATCGGAAGCAATTTTATAAAAATTCAGGTATGGAAATTGCATTTAAAAATGGAACTTGTATGAGCTTTTGAAGAATAGTGGTAGAAATAAACAACTTCGTGTAGGTAAACTAAAATTGCACCTAAGCTTAAGGCAGCTGAATTAATTTTACCATCCTAAAGAATCATTGCCTTTCTTACAATTTAGAATTCAAAATTTTTAATTTTTAAAAAAATCTCCATTTCAGGTTGCTGTATGTTTAAAACAAGTTTTATATGATTTAGTAATGTCCTTTTTATCAATAATGTACATTAAAGGATTTTAAAAATATATCCTTCACCAAAAATTATACCTTATTGTACGAGTAGTACAAAAAGTAACGAAAATTATACTAAAACCGTTAATATTATACATGTTACATAGAGGGTCAAAAAGTTACATAAAATGTAACAAATATAACCAAACGGCAACGCTGGTATGAAGTAGTGCTTAGATTGTACATGTATACTTATGTGTAAAATTTTTGTTGTTTCGGGTAATGGTGCAATTAATTGTAAGATCATTGATTTACAAATTACTTGCATACATAAAAACATGAACAACCCAAAGGATTTAACAAAGTACAGGCTTACCAACATTCATTATTTTTTTAGATACACACATACATTTGCGCACAAAACACAAATATATGTACACAGAATCTTAAAAAGTTTGTTACTTTTTAAATACGATACTTAAAAGGAACACAAATAATGAATACGCACAGATGTATGGCAGTGCTGTATAAGTATTTTTATTATACCCTTTACATAGTAATAAGGGTACATATCAGTTTGCCACTCCGTTTGTAAATTCTACAATATTCACTTTGGGCCCCATAAAGTATATATATTCTTGATCCTTATAGATAAAGGAAGTCCATATAGCAATGCTCATCTGTTCGTCTGTCGGTCTGTCCATCTGTGTTTCTGTTGAAAACAAGTTCTTGGACTCAAATTAAGGCACACACAAAACGTTTTGATATCAAACAATCAGATATATACCTGAGAAATTCGCTATTTAAAATCAGTAAAAATCGGTTTAGTATTGACCGAGATATAAGCAAAAACCCAAAATAGCCCATTTTTAGGACAAAATTCCGTGCATATATCCCTATTTATCTCGGTAAATATAGTCATCCTTGCCACAAAACTTGACACTGATACTTTGAAGGTACGGACCTAAACTATGGAATAAGGATAGGATTAGGGGAAGTGGTATTTCTATTACAATTGCACATATTTTGTGAAATATTTTATGCGCTAAATTTAAGAAACTATAACAGCTACAGAATTATAATGTTCTGCAAGAACAATTGGACAATAAAACCTACATTTTGAAAAAAAAAATATTTGGATTGGAGCAGGGGAAGAGGTACCCCCACTATAAATGAACAATTTTTATCAAATTTTCGAAACGCTATGTCTTGGAAACTATAACTGCTATCGACTTCGAAAGTTCTACAAAAAGACATGATCAAATAATTCATACATTTGGGAAAAACATAATTGGACAGAAGCAGGGGGACTTGAATCCCCTATACAAATTACCAACTTTTATTTAACTTTTATTACAAATAATGTCGAAATATTTTAAAACTCCTTAAACCTTCTTCATGGTAATTCTATTATACATATGAACGTTTAAATTTTGTAAAGTTTTATATTTCGAAAACTAAGATTGCTATGGCCTTAAACCTGGCACAAGGTTATTTTATTATAATATTTATAGTACAAAATAACTCGGCTAGATCAGATGGCTGGGTATATAAAAGGACCAATGTGAAAAGTATATAAGATTCGGCACAGCCGAATATAGCGCTCTTACTTGTATAAAGATTATAAGTAAGTGTCTGAAGTTGTAATATCATGCAAGTCTGCTTTTAATGTTAGTTTTCTTGTAAAGTGTTTAATTTCATGTAAAACATAAAGTTTTAAATTTAAAAAAAATACGGTTTTTTGCAATATTTGCTGTCACGATTTTGCTTTAAAAAACAATTATTTTTAAATGTGAAAAAGAAATGTGATGTTAACTTACTTAAACATATTAGTCTAAAACAATTATATACTTTTGAAACAGACGCTTTAAAATCATATAAGGCTGCAAAAATCAAGGGTGTCTGGTAAAAATTGACTCAAAGTTTTATTAAAAGAATTGAATGATAGAATGGAAATGAGAATTTTACTTTTTTAAAGAGTATGTCATTCAGATGTCTTTCGTAGAGTTGAACACACTGTTCAAAACGGAGCCTTGTGTTTTGCGCCACACGCTGCAATTAATTTGGTTCAATTGAGCTGATTTTGCGATAAATATTTTCTTTTAAAGCCACAATAGATTGGGAAATGTCATTTGAGGTAGCCCCGTGAAAAAAATCCATGCGAGCTTGATCGCGCTACCTCGGTGGCCATAATATGTTCCTAAAGTGATCAGTTTTTGGTGGAAATTTTACCGAAGCAAATTCATCGAAGCTCTGGTTGTGTGTACAGTCGTCCAATCCCGTTGAAACCACGTGTGTAAAGAGTACGGTGGCCGTTTCAATAAAAATGAGCCTCGTCGCGCAAAAAACGCTTCAACATCGGTTCGCAAAAATTCTTGGGTAAATCAATATCTTTTCTTTAAGTTTTTGAATGGTTTTAATTTTGAAAGCAACATCAGGGGCCAAATCGTAGCATTCGTTTCGAATCAAAATTAAAAAAAGTCTTAATAGAATTTCTACACTTAAAGCCTTGACAACTCGATCGATCGGGGGAAATTTCTATTCGAACCGAAAGCCACGATTTGGCCCCAGATTTCCAGATTCTCTTTTAAAATTTCATGAATAATTGCTCTTTTCTGTATTGCAAGTTCCGGTTTTACACCTAAACTGCTTGAAAATAGTTCAATGTTTTTGGAAGTCCTTGAAGATCGACTGGGCCCTGGCCATGGGATATTTATAGCGGGGTTTCTGCACCCACGAGCGAATTAAATTTACACTCGGTCCATCACGAATTCGCCGAATACGAAACTTTGAACAAAATCGTCGACAAACAATTACGTACGAATCATTTAATAATGTATCTACAGCGAACGTGCAATGCTTACTCGACCAGTCATATCGGGACTGACAACTTTGCACAATCGATAATTCCAATGGCGCCACCCTTCCTCCGCACGGTTTATTACTTTTTGACATAATCGTATTTAAAAATATAAACTTGCAACCAGACACCCTGTAGTTTAAATTAAACGTTTAAGCCCAAATGACTGTTTTTTACTGCTGCTGTTAAAAACGTGTTAATATCAACAAGTCTTATCATATTATTAATTTTATTATCTCACCCTAAGGCGTTTCAAGGGACGCTATGTATGCACTTTAAGTTATTTAATGTTTTTTTACTTATATGTGATTAAATTTTTAAAAAACACCTTTGTTTTACGCTATTAAAACCTCTCTTTATTAAAAAAATCACAAACTAACAAAACGTTTGCTTTGACATATTGACCATAGATGAAGGGCTTTGACCTTCTTCAATGTAAACATTTTTTTTCGCAAACATGACATATTAGAAAATGTTAAGGAGTTTAATAAAATTAACACTCATACCTTTGTAGAATACAATATGCATGTACGTTGGTATGTGTGAAGAACGATTTTGATTTGAAAATTCTTTTTTAATATTATTTTTTATAAGTGACATTTAAAAGCTACGACACATAAACATTCATTGTTAATAATAGTCCTATATTCGGAGCCTGATTTTATCACAAATAAAATTGATAAACATTTTTATACGCCTCTACAGATGTTTGTTATGTGAAAAACGTACTGATTGGTTTATATTTGTTTATTTTATTTAATGTGTGCGCGATCGTCCCGCAATAAGAACCAAAAGATTTTGATTTGAGTTAGTTTACTACTTTTAAAATAGCTGCAGATATCTTGAAAAAGTTCTTGACATACGACTGACTGCTTCATAAGCCAGTAAACTATAATAGTAACGTTACTTTTTTTGTTGTATTAATCTAAGACGGGCATCTGGAAATCTCGAACCCTTTGAAGGTAAAAGTGAGTTAAATAGAGAAGAACTGGTAATTGGATATATCCTAAGCTACACACGATAGAAACAAAGTTAAAAAAAGTTTCGTATTGCTAAGGTTAATTTTGCAACTTGTAAGTCAAAAGATATAAAAACATAATTAAAATTGGGTTCAAAGGGTTTTTAATATATTGTGGGACTTTTATGAAATTTTTAAAAATTGCGTTTAAAAAGTCTTGAAAAAATATGAATGAATGATATATGTATGAAAATATGAAATTAAGGATTGTTGGCCCATATAAAGATCGGAAGTCAGCTGAGTGCATAAGCAGTACCTTTTGCACTTTTTAGGTAATATTTTGCATATTGTTAAGATTATGAATTTGGAAATATAAAATTGTGGACTGTTGGTTTAAATAGAGATCGAAAGTCAACTAACAGCTTTTTTAGATTATGAGTTCAGAAATATTAGAAGAACTGTTGGCCCATACAGAGGTCGAAAGTCAACTAAGTGAAAAAAATCATTTTTTCCTCCTTTTTTGGTACTTTTAGATTTTTTTTAAGGTGAATTGAAAAGCAGATATATGAGGTTCGGTAGTTTTCGTACTGTGGTTTCCAGTTTTAAATCTTAAATATACATATAAGTAAAATTAAGAAAGTGTTTGCTATTAAAAATATAAAATTTTTTGAAACGCAATGTCTAAAAACATTTTTGTTTTATTCCCAAGAAATATAAGGCGTGTTTTCTATAGAGGTGGAGGATTTTTGAAACTGAGATATAATTTAAATATGACTTCATGCATATGACCGCCATGACTGGCTTTGACATAGTTTAATCTGGAGGCCCAATTTATTATAACTTGTTTTAATGTTTGTGGCCGTATGGCGGCAATAATGCGGAAGATGTTGTCCTCCAAGTGGTCAGCTGTTTCGGGGTTGTCAGTGTAGACTAGCGACTTCACATACTCTACAGAAAAAAGTCCATCGGCGTTAATCGCAATTTTGTAGGCCAATTTACGGCTTAGAAACGTGAAACTAGGCGGTTACCTTACCGAAATCACATTTTGTTGAAATCAACACCTTCCGCGCAGTATGGTTGTTCAACTAATAGATAAAAACAATCAGGCATCGTGGCACTATAGCGGAAAAAATTGACTGCAATGTACTGACCAGCATCGTTTTTAAAGAAGTACGGACCGTTACTGGATGTAACGGTGTCTCAGCATAAAAATGAGGAATATAATCATCTCAAAATTGCAGTTTTGTTTATTGACGCATTTATTAACAAAAAAGTGATATTCATCGGTAAATAAAATTTGCTCACGTAAATCGAGAAAAACGGATATCTTGTTTTAAGCCAATTCACCGGGCTGGATGTTGTAAGCACGGAAACGAATCTCTTTTCCAAAAATTTTTTATAAAGTGGATGGACACAAATCCGGTTCCAGTGTACAATGGCAGAAAGACTGATTCGATATGCCATTAACGATGTCTCTGTGGATGCGTGCAATTGAAAAAACGTGGTGTCAAAACTTTTCATATGTAGATAATCGAATTAATTACTCTGATGGACATTTATGTTGACCATAAAATGGAATTAATGTGCAATACGTATTTTAAACAGGACCATAATTTAAAAATAAATTTGCAAACGTTGGAAATGTGGTTAATGCCAAAACAAAGAAAACATAAATCACTTGACAGCTAAAGAAAATGCCCCTTTAGAGTGTGACCAACTTAAAGTTTTATACCTCTTTAAAAACCTCCCTTTACATATTTATTTTTATGCATTTTATTTTAGAAAAAAAGTACCTTATAGTTAAATATGAAAAAGTGATTTTTACGGTAAAACAAAATAATAAAAGTGTTAATAAAAATTAAGGCTTGAAATCTTAGTTTTTTAATGTTTTATTAATTTTCTTATTTCTTTTAATTTAAAAAAAAATAATTCAAGAAAATATTATAAATCGCTAAACGTAATGAATACGAATTTAAAAAAATATTTTTGGGAAAGACATTTAAATACAAATTGCACAAAAATTAACCTAGAAGATTGAAAACTAAACTCTAAAACATTAAGAACATTTTTCTTTTCCAAAAGATTTTATTCTATTTTTGTGACGTTTAAGACAGAATTCTAATTGTCTGTATTCTGTGGGTTAAAAATTATAATTTCTTTGCACTCCAAGTTAAATTTTACTTAAAGTTTGATATGCATTCTGTTTGAAATAAAATAATTATTTTTTTTTCCAATAAAAACCCCTTATAGAATATTTTATAACAAAAAACATTATTGAAAATTTTAATTATTGCTGTGAAAGTAAAATTTTGAATGATGAATGCAATAAATCTTATTTTAAATTTTTTACTTTAACAGTTTAGACATATTTGTATCTTATTGTAATAAATGTGTTTATGGAAAAGTTTTTATATATGAAATTACTTACAGAACTAGAATGTTTTTGCATATATATCGTAAAGAAAAACTGCAATAGAAATAAATGCATCAAAACTCCTGACAGATAGAAACATATGAATATAATAATATTGCAAAAATTTTATGCGTTTGCAGTGTTTTTTTCTTATAAAATAGTTATAAAAGAATGGAAAGTAGATTATAAAATTTTTTTCCATTGAGAATAACAATCATAATCAACAATGCAACAAACTTAATTCACTGACAATGAAAGATGACGCTGGTGTTGTTAAGCTTTTTTTAAAGGTTACAGCGAAATTAAAATGCGCTATTGAAACTCTAAATTTGTTCGATTATAATATTTACATCAAATATCTACGTGGTAGGGCTATTATGCTTTTATGCAGATGTTTGTAACGCCCCAAAGTAAGGGTCTTAAACCGACCTTTAAGGACGACTCAAAACCACTTCCTGAGTCCGTCCATAAATTTGTCTGGCAGGGCGTACATGCACCATTGTAAACATGCTAGAGATCACAAGTTTGAAGATATTTTACTGAACATTTGCATAAATAAGTTTTATGGCTCTGTTTTCGGTGATGAATGGTCCATTTGTTGGTATATGTCCTCTTGGACTAAGCATTTTGGTATATAAATGGCTCGAATATTATTCTATTTTAAAAAATCTTGCAAATAAGCAAAACGTTGTAGAATTGATCAGGATAAAAATCTATTTCTTTTTGTTTATATTTTTAGTTTCTATGTTTTGATCAATCAAATACAGAACAAATGTATACAGCTTAGGCCGCTTAAAGTGGAATCTCCCATACAAATGTCTTCTTCATTGTCTGGCTTAAAAAATCATTCCTAAAAAGCGATATATGTAAAGTGCAGCGAAAAGCAAGATGAAGTTATATGTTCAACTCCCAAAAGATTTTGAAAACAAAACAAGCAACTTTAGAATATAACACTTGCAATTCAAACAAGTTGCACATGCCACAAATTCTTAATATACAAGTAGTCGTAAATAACAAAATAAAAAACAAAATATTTAAAATAGACAAAAACAGTCAGCTGAATGCATGAAAGTCTTATGTAAATATATGAAGGTTTTTATAAATAAACACACATACATGGAGTTATTCATAAAAAAATTCAAATATTTCTTGTACTTACAACAGGAAGTCCAAAACTTTATACATGTACATATGATTGTGTGAGTTCACTTGTATATGTGTGTTTTCTTAAAAAAAGTATAAGAATGTTGTTGACGTCTGCAATGTTAAACATTTCTTTTTTGCGTTTCTTAACAACTATCGCAAATTTGCTTTTTCTTTTCAAATTTAATTTTCTTGAAATTTTATTTAAATCAAGTACTAAAAAATATATTATTTCAAATATAATTATGTATTTTAATTTTTTTTCACTTACTTCAAGTGTAATTTATTCTTTCTTCTGCTGATGTCATGAAATATTTTCTTCCACTATTTTCAAATACACTTGTAATGACTTTACTTGGTTTGCCAATGGGGGCTTATATACAAAATTTCCATAATTTCTTAAGCACTATTTTGTTAAGTGTATTGTTTGCATTAAAGGCTTAGTTTACTTTTAATGTTTGTTTATGTCAGTCTTACCACAAATTGCTTAATTTCAGTGACTCTAGTAACATTATTTTAAGTACTTAGCCACCATAATTGTACATTTCGCTGCTTAAGTGGTTTATTGTTTTGTTTCACTAGCAGATAAAATAAATTTCTTTTTAACATAGTTTAAGTATTTGAATTAATTCTATATGTGCAAGTTTTTAAGTGCATATACATACATACATACATACATACATACATACATACATACATAAATTCTGAATGTTGTAAACAAAATAAGACATAAATAAATTTTGATTAAACTTTAATGAAAAGAAAAAGAATTTGCAATTAAGAGGAGGCTTAGGAAATAATAATACAGTTTTATTTTGTAACCAAGACTCGAATTTAAATAGCATATAATATTTTTTGCAGCTGCTCTAAGGCCGTTACTATACGTTTACATTATATAACGAAAATGTTGTTATGTTATTGTTTTTTACGTTTTTTTTAAATATCAAAATTATTCAAATAGTGACGTGGAACACGTCCTAGGACTTACTTTTTAATAAAAAATTGCAATTTATATATAAAGGATATTTGGTTACTTTCTAATTTGGCCTCCAGTGAAAAGTGGCAGATTTGTTTTAGATATCATGTTATCTTGGTGGGCAAATGCGGAAAAGAAGGCTAGGAAGGTTCTTGATCATAACTTAAACAAACTTCTATTTCCCTTTTTTGTTAAATTCAATGTTTATTATTTAAGTGGACTGTATTGTTACAGGTGTATGACAAGACTGACCAAATACAAAAAAAAGGTACAATAAAAAAGAAGAGCTTTCAATAGCAAAATAAAATACAAAAAAAAGAAACAGCAAATATTGAAAGAATGTTAAAAATTAAAATGAAAAGAGAGGTATTTTCATTAATGGTTCCTCAACAGTTCTCAATGCCTATTTTGTCTGCAGGACCTCTATTCGTAAGAACTGGGGATGGTCGGGTAACAAAATTTGACTTTGAAATTTTAGCCTAGGCAGTGTTTCTGGATATGGAGCTATGGAAAGAACCCGAGAGGGTGCAGTTTTTACTGATGGATCGAAGATAAAGGGGGAGGGGGGGGGGGGGGGGGGGTACCAGAGCTGATGTTTATAGAAAGGATACTAGAGCAGGGATATCATACAGACTTCCGGACGAATTTTAGCGTTTTCCAGTCTGAGATTCTGACGGATACGAGGGCCACGTAATTGATAGGGAGGGGAACACGGATAGAAGAGAGGAGACGTGACAAACTACGTTGATGGTAAGGACGCGTTAAAGACTCTAGGGGAGCTTTACGTCAGGTCAATGCTTGTGGATAACTGTAGACGTGTTCTCAATGCGATTTTGGCGGCACGCAGGATAAGGTTATGTTAGGTTATAGGTCATTGTGATGTTGCCAGCAATTAAACTGCCGAAGAATTGACAAAAAGGGGATCTGCTTGAGATATAAGGCTTGGTTGTGAGCTGGTAGGGCCATTTGGCTTTTATTATGAACTGATATGGACTTGGATAAGGGACAAGGTGGACCAAACCTGTAGGAAAAAAACTCATTACGGGATCTCTAGACCTCGGTGAACCAGCACTGACGTACTACTCAAGACAAGCAAGACGTTCTGAGTTACATTATAAGGACTCTCATAGGGCACTGCTATGTAAGATATATGACTAGTAAATAGGATAGGAACTCTCCAGATTTCTGCAAGTTATGCGGGTGTGGAGACTGTGGAATACCTTGTTTGCCCGTGCCATAGGCTGCAGATCCATCAACAAAGGTGGTTAGGAGTACGTTTTTCTGGCTGTGGACTTGGAAACATATTAGGATTCATTAAAGGGATTGGAGGCCTTGGCAGATAGCTGGTTCAACGCCTACGTACAATGACGTATACTGACATCTTTCAACTTCTATTGGATGGCATTCTGACTCTTTTTTTTATTTCTGTATAGTTCTTCCTACAAATTTTTTTGTCTTTCCTATTTCATTTTTCGACTCTTCGAAAGGGATTTACAATTGGCATAGAGGCCTTCAATATCAATCAAGGTCATTTCTGAGTCAGTACCATTTATATTTTAGACTCATAATTTAACAGACTTAGTTGACTTCCGATCCAAATTTTGATTTAATAACAAAAAAGTAAAAACAAAATCGAATAAAAGCATTAAATTTTAAACTGCAACAAACTTGTCGAAATTTCTTAAGAAGTTTAATTTGTGGATATACATATGCACATACATATGTATAAATGTATATGTATATAAAAGTTAAAAATTTAGTTCAAAAATATTTCAACAATTATGTTAAGCTTGGTGCGTATACGCAATATGACGTATACGCTCAAGTAACGATCTTACAGTAAATTACAAATAAGTGTGCGAGTTTCTTGAAAAATTGAAAAAAAAAAATTAAATATGAGATACATACTTAAAAGTTGCAAAAGTGATTGAATGAAACTATCATGGATGTTTTTTTTGTGGTATTTTGGTTTGCTTTTTATTTTATATCGAGTTTATTCCTTTTCCACATATTTAATAATGTTTACTTACATTATTGTGAATGTTTATCATTACAAAAATTAATTTTAATTAAATTTTAAATTTTTTCAATTAACAATAAAATATTTTTTAGTATGCGATTCATTTAATTTTTTGACTGCGGTAGTCGAACCCGTTCAATTGGGTTTTATGGCTGTCAACTTTTTCAAGTCAACCTGCAACTTCTGTGTGGTGAGCCCTTGGAGACCTAGAGATAAAATTATTTTCTTCGGATTCAAAAGGATGCAATAGAGCTGGTGACCTTCATCAGAAAAATAATCTACAATGAAATGTAAAACAATTAAGAAAGCACAAGCCCTATAAATGTTGACAACTTAAGAAGGTTAAAAGTACAATTTAAGAATATTTACTTGGAATATTCGAACCAAATAATTTTTTGAAAGGATATGTAAGGACATTAAAAGCTATATTTTAAACTAAATAAAAAAGGAGTATATAAATAATTTTTTCCTATTTAAAAAGATACGGACAGCAAATTTGCTCTTAATCTCAGAATCACTTCCAAAAAAAATTAAATTCTCCAATTTATTTAAACTTTATATTTCTATTATTTCCATTTACCAAAATTTTATTTTTTTGGATTAGAACTGTTTAGAAGTATTTTAAGATAGTCACTTCCTAACTCCTTCTTTGTGGCTAAAAAATTTTTAAAATTTTAAAGAGATTTTACTGTTTTATAAAATTAGTTTCTTCAAACATATCTTATAACATAATACGAGAAAATGATTTGATAAAAAAGAAATACTTAAAACATAAAAGGGGCTTAAAAATCTTATTACAATCTTGCTCTACTTAAACAAGTTTTTTTATTATCTTTTTATATAACTTTTTGTAGTATTTTAAACATATGTAGATATGTATGTGTTTGTGTTAAAAGTATATGGGCATTTCCATGTCATCGTACGTGACATTTGTACGCCTACAAAGTGGTGTAGATTTTGCAAAAAGAGTGGTAACTGAAAAATTGTTTCGTCAATATGTTACATTCAGAGGGTACTATAATCTAAAAAAAAAATCATGTTTTTGAAAACCTTGCCGGCCAAAATATCGGGCGAAAAAGGCACATATCGTACGTGACAAAAAACGGAAGTGATGTCGAGGTGCGTGCACATATATACGAAAATCTGCGAATTGTAAAAGTTTTTTTCCTTTCTTTAAGTTCTTTCACCAAGCCAAATATTTTTCCTTGATAATCCATAATTTTTAAATACAAAAAGATTTTTAGATGATTTTGTTACGAACAAATCTTAATATCGTTCGTGACATACCGTATGTGACAGATTTTTCTCTTATAGTATTTGTCTGAAAAAAAATAGGTTTTTTTAATATATGTATACATAACAGATTTAAAAAGAATTAAAAAATGTTTATTCGGTGATAATAGCAATAAAAAAAAACAATAAAAGGTTATTTTCATTTCTTACTATACACTATGTACTTGGGCGCTGGCACTTAATTATTAAATTTTAATTTTTTCTCTTACTGAATACGCAGTTCGAGACACATTTATATACTGACTATCATGATAAGTAAACGAATGAAGTTTTCTTATTTTTGGGATGGGCTGGACATTTGGCATTTTTCATGGAGATGAGCAGAAAACCCTTCAATCTCTTCGGTAGCAACATAAAACAAATTTACTCCTTCCACATATTTATGAGCACATTCATAAAAGCATCTGGCAAGATTAATTTATTTGCTTTTACAATTTGCCAGACCTTTCTTTTAACAGTACCACCTACTCCATCAACTGCACCTTTACCATGTGATGTGGCAAAGAAGTTCCATTCTAAATGTTGGCAGCTAAATTTGTTTACAAAAGAGGGAATAGTTTTTAAAATGAATGTTTTTTTAAATTGAGCGATATATCTACATATTGTTCGCTTATTTCAAGCATAGTTTTTGTAATAAAATAGTAAACATCAAACTTATTGTGTGTTAATTCGTCGTTTATTATTTTTTTTTGTCTTTTTTAGCTGCATCTGCGAACTTTTTTCGATAGATTTGCTGTCTTTCAGTCTCCTTTTTCCGGTATTTCTTTATTTGTTCTTCGTTTTTCTTTAAGTCCTCCCTCCATTTCTTTGTAGTCTCATAGCTATTTTTACCCATCTTAATAATATATTTATAATTATAAAGGAATTTGAAAGTAGTAAATTGAATTGTGTTACTTACAATATCGTATGCTACAAACTTTGAAAGACTATAAAATTTTTATTGCATCAAATTTAAAAAAAAAATCGATCAGTATTTGTTTGCGAGATTTATCTTGCTTTGAACTTTTATTTTTAAATACTTGCGACCGGTCGAATTCAAATGATGACGACAAATAACGTTTTTGCATTACGTACGTGACATTAGAATATCATTCAAAGCAATCTATAAAAAATACCGCTATTCGAACTCTAAATTTTTAATTTCATAATGGAACTTGGCCACTGATGTTGTAACATTATTTTTAAAGTATAATTGGAATATTACAATTACCTAAATTTAGCCACTAGTTAAGACAAAATAGTTAAATTCAATTTCTGGAAATTGATCAAAGAGATTACCAGTTTAATATGCTATTTTTGCTCTTTTAAAATTATAATTAGCTATAAATACTTTTACATAATAAAATTTAAGTGTTTTATTGCTCTTTGGTATATTTAAAAAAAAGTTGCGATGACTTTTATTTTTCCAGCCGTGGTTGACATATTCATGGAAATGCCCATATGTATGTTAAAGAAAAACCCAACCAACCCATGTTATCTTTGAATGAATGTTATACAACTCGCATGAAAACAACGCTTATCGTGTATGATATTCACGAAAAACAAAAACCGAAAAAAAGAATATATTTTCAACATGAGAAAAAGTAAAAGAATGAAATTGCAACATTACAAAAATGTTAAACACACATTCTTAAATACATGTAACATACATTTACACATACATACATATATACAAATATACATACATAAAGAAGATTACAAGGGGAGTTTTTTAATTACATTTTGCGGACATGGCAATTTTTATACATTTGCATAGTTTTGGCTTGTAACAACAACACAAAATGAAAAAAAAGGAAGCACTACTACAAAAACAAGAACCATTGAAATTTTTATAGTTTAAACAAACGATACCATACAAACACTCATACATGTTTCAATTTGATCTTTTTTTTTTGAGGATTTTTATTTCTTATTTTTATTATTTTTAGCGATTTTCTAAGATGTGTTATCCATTAAAGGAATGAAATAAATGGATGACTTAAAACAAGAAATTATCTTTCCATTTGGTAGCGCATAAAGAAAATAAGAAAAAAAAACTAAATTTCATATTAAATGGTTGTAAAGGATTCATAAGGGACTGAGATATTTATATTTTTGGCTTAACAGAAAGACTGTTTATGTACGACTTTGTCTTTTTTAATCATTTTTATATATCATTTTTAAATGGTTTGTTTTATACATTTCCCAAATTATAGTAGTTTAAAATAATATAAATATGACTCTGTTCAAAAAAATTTTATTATGACTTGACTGCTGAAGCTATTGTTTAAACAAATTTATATCTGTTAAGAAACACCTGTTAAACCTCATTCGTTTACTTAACTTAAATATAAGGCGAGTTAAAAGTATTTAGTTGTCAAAAATTGTGCAAAAAATAATTTTGTAGGAATCCTTCCTCATTTATGTTTAATTTTGCATTTTTAAATGTATTTTTGTGTATGTTTTCAAACAAAACCCGCCAAAAATGGCAAGTCGTCACTACTGATTATTTTAAACCTTTATTTTTATAAATGTTAAACGCTTTGAAAACCTAAGTGTTTAAGCCTGGAGTTTTCTAACAAGGACTTTTTTGTAATAAAACTACTTCTGTATAGTTAAGTTTTGAGTGGGCAATGCTTTTAAAAAAGCTTAAATCACTTTAATTATGGTTTAGGTTGCATACAAAGTAGCTCCAGAAAATAATAAGAGAAAATAATATTTATTTTAATCAAAAAATAGTTACAATGTCTTGCAAAATTGATAAAAGTCACTAATTTAAAAAAAATGTCAATTAAATTTAAGATGGTGCACTTAACTTGATTCTCCGATATATTCTTCTGTCTGACTTTTTGATTTAGAAATAGAAAAACAATTATTATTGATGCAACTTAAAAAAATTATTAAAAAGTTCTTTTCTGTAAGAAAAATTTCTGGAAAAAAAGAAATTTTGTTGGTTTCAACCATTTGCAAATATTTTAAGATTTGCTAGTTTAATTTTTTTTTTATTTCTAAGCTCTTGATTTTTCAAAATGCGGGAAAGTGCCACAAATATTAAAACGTGCTTTTTGTCTACATACTTATATTCCAGTATATATCCGTTTATTTTGAAAGTGTCATAAGTCACTTTTTGAAAAAAATCGAGTTAATGGCAACACTAAATACAATAAAATGATATCTTTTTATATCTTTAAATATCTCTACTTATGCCACTTTTAAAATTAACGACTCATATATGTGAGTCAATTGCCCTTAATTTCATATTTCTGAGCTTCAGATTTCAAAAAAGGAAAAAATAAAATTTAGTCTGAGTCGTTATTTTAATATGCAAAGGCTCATTATCACGAGAAATTTAGATGAAAAGTGTCCTATCGGACAAATTTTTTCTTACAAAAGTTTATATTAAGTTAAATTTACTTTAGAACAGGTTTGAAGTCGAAAGCTCTTCAAGTTTACAAGACAGCGTATTAAAAATTTCACAAAATGGTCTGTTATGCTATCTAAATAATTTTTTCTTAAAAAGTGGACATTGGTCTTAAATTATTTCGAAGTAGGTTTAGAATCGTTAAATTCATTGTATCTAAGATTTTATAAATAGCCCCTTGATTTTATCAAAAAAAAAACAAAAAAAGAATAAAAAGTCCACATGTAAGTATACTTTTTAACAAGTTTTGTTGTAACAGAGACCACGCCAACCAAAAAAAAAGGTTATATGAAAATTTGCTTATATACCGGCCTGTAGCAATCCAATTTCGCTGACTTTAAATAACTATAGTTTGAGGAAGTTTTCAAATTCTAAAACGCGATCACTGGAATTGGGTTTGTCTCCGGTAACTTGATTTTAGTATACGAACAGATGAACAGACCGATAGACGGACACGTGTAGTTATATTAACTTAATTATCAATTAGAATCCGGAATTTACTTTATGGCCCGCAAAATAAAATTGTAGATATTGAAAATAGAATGATAAACTAATACAAGGTGGGAAAACTGACATCACCCTATTGGAAGATGCTCTTATTTTTGCAAACGGCGGCCAATGTCAAATCTGTTTCGACATTTGTGGATCAGAAAACAAGTAAACAAGCCATAGAGCAATACACTCCCCAAGAACGCGAAATAATCGTGTCTATTTTTCGCGTTAAAAATCGTCTGTGGGGTTGGCGCAGGGCGAATTCCGTCGCCAAATCCCCGGTCGTCCGCCCCGTTGGCCGCTATAATTTTCTCGACTTGACCAGTAAAGTTCTAAAGGTGCAAATAAACATAACCAAAAAACGTTGAGAAAAAAATTAGAGTCACACAACAGCGGATAACTTCTTTTGGCCCACCTTTTATAAACTGTTATTACTAGGCCACACTAAAAATAGCAAATTAAAAATGTCATATGTCACCTTATGCCATTTGTGTAATTTTTTCCACTTTTCCTATTATTTTTTATCTACCTTGCACTAAAATACCTAGTTTTAACGGTCTGTTAGTTAGTTGTTAAAGAAGAGATCCCTCGTCTAGAAACACAAAATGAACTATTATTCATGAACTATTAAATCGTGTAAGTTCCGTATAAGTATTCAACCAAATTAAAAAAAATAAAACTGTGCCAAAATTCATTGGTTTAATTTACTTTTCATGCCATTTTGAACGATTTTGGGTGCCGCTTGTATATTTTTATTTATTTCATGCCTTTTTGTGCCATTTCCGAATTTTTTTGATGTCATTGTGCACATCTTTTTTTTACAAAATTTAATGTAATTTTTTACTTGCCCTGCATATAACAATGTGGAGGGTATAAAAAATACTGTTAACAATACATTTTTTAAAGTTAGTGTGGCCGTGATAGTTTTACAAAATCCAATCAAATATAAATTTAGAATTTTGCCGATTATCCTTTTAGTATAACTTTGCCCCAAATTTGAAAAAAGATAATACTAAACTGTTTAGCTACAGTTTTTGTTTAGTGTTTGGCAAAATAAAAAATCTAAATCAAAATATAATTATAAAATCTCTTAGCTTTGTGGGTTTAAAATTTATAACGTTACAACTCTACGCCTTTTTTTATCGTATTTATATTTGCAAAGAAAAAAAATTTTTGGGGCATATAACTTGTATTAAAAAATATCTTCATGTTTGTTTATTACGAATTCGTTTAATTTTTCTCAGTTTTTAAGGCTTCTCATTTATTACATTTATTTTTAAATATAGGTTTCTTAATGCTTATAAATATTTTTATTTGTTTAAATAAATATAGAAAATAAACTTATTAAAATTCAAAACTAAACTTTTTTTATTTAATTTAGTAGAGTAAGGGAAATCTTCCTTTATTTTATCTATTTATGTTTTTGTTAGAACAAAAATGACAAATTATTCATGAAAATATCAATTTGCATTTATTTTAATGTCAATAAATTATATTAACTCCTCAAATGTAACTTTAAAAGCAAATTTAGGGATAAGAAAGCGTGCTGTAAGCGAAAAGTAAACACATTTGGTTAAGTTTTTATAACCAAAAAACCCCCAGACATATTTACACACATTTGGGGTTGTTGTAGGCTTGTAAAAAACTTTTTCAATAAATATTATAAAATTATATAAAAAAACATTGTAACATTAGAAGGTGTTACTAATGTCAGCTAAGAAGAAAAGTTTGAACATTGTTTACATTCAAGATGTTTTTTGTTTAATTTTTTTTTGACTTAAAAGTTTAAACCTTGAGGTCGATTATTGCGTGAAAAATGTGGTTTCCTTTTTGTTGTTTTTAAAATTTATGATAATTTTTTTTTGTATAAAAATACTAATATTAAACAGATGTAAGTAAAATGCCAGTTTAAAAAATAAAACATATTTAGTAAAAGTGGCCTTAAGCTATGAAACATCTGCAATTTTGTTATGTTTTTCTAGTGATTTTAGCAAAGGTATAAAAGGATAGGATATAAAAATATATGAAAAGTACGTTTATGTTATATTCAACATGAAAATCTATTTATACAAACATATATGAAGATTTTAATCCAACCCCGCATTTAAAAAAGTTGCTTTCAATAGCTACTTTAAGTTTTAACATATTGTCTCTAGTGTTTTTGGGGTTAAGTTAATAACAAAAGGCCGCTTATAATCCGAGTTCTACAAATTTGGAAACAGACAACCACAAATTTGTAATTTGCCAGAGAATATTTATAGCTAGGGGAAGCTAGATGTAATTTTATGCAAACGAGTAAATCACTTTATCACTTTCTATACTTTTTTGTTATGATTTTGACCCATTCCCGGATATTTTCGAGTTGCCTAGAAACAAGCATAGTCTGATACCCCCAAGTCCCAGAAGCGCTGACTATAGCCTTGATCCGTGAAGTCCTTCGTGTGCATGCCACAGAAATTTCGGGTTGTGATATTATTATTATTTGAATTATAATTATTTTTCAATTTTATTTTCTAATACAAATGGAGCAAGAGACTTATTGGATTGAAAAAGTCTAATGCCCATGCAGTTGAAAAATATTCTTCGCCAGATTCTTGACTGGGTTCAGAACGTTTACGTGTGTACTATTCATTACAAGTTTATTTTATTCACTTTTCTACATTCAGTGGAATATTTTTTGTTTTAAATTGTACCTGTGCTTAAAAACTCAAACCTGTCCAATGACCATTTTCTCCCTTGATGTTTCTGAGGAGTTTTTATTTAGGGAATAGGAATAGGAATAGAAATAATAGGGAATATTATACCGAGTCTTTTAGTTTTGCTCACCAACTCAATTGCATACAGCCTGTGCTTTTGTCATTGTTATGGCTGGCCTTATAGCCGCCTAAAACGATAGCATTATTAGTATAATTTGGACCTAGCCTCATTCCTGCCTCTTGTTTCTACCAAACTGGCTGGAATCTTCTAGGTATAACTAGTATTGATTAACCTTAAAATTAAAGATTAATACACATTTTTGAAATAAATGGGATCAAATATTTATTTCAATGATAAAATATCAAAAACCACCTCAATATTTAAGGGTCTAAAAATTAGAAATAAATAGCTCACTGCATGGCTTCGATTGAAGCCAGCTTTATATGTAATCGCGTGGCTGTGTTGCCTGCCGTCGTCTATGCGCTTATATTATTAAGCCTAAACATTTTTTTTATACAAAAACTAAATTTGACAAATTTCCAAGGCACATTCAACCAGGTAATACTGAGAGCCCAGCTGATTAAAATCAATTCGACCTTTTCACGTTAACAAAATTTAATTTTATATGTAATTTTTAATTTTTCTAACATTCTACAGTTCAAACACAAAGATGAAATGCAGAGGGCGAAGTTTTTGAATTCGCCTTGGGCTTACCTTATTGAATGTGCGCAAGGCACACGTGAAAATGTCAAATTGATTTTAATCAGCTGGGCTCTTAATATTAACTGGTTGACTGTGCCCTGCAAATTTTCATTAACTGGGTTAATCTTTTTAATTGCTTTGTTTTTAAATTGAAATACTCTTGAAGCCACTAAAATAATTGAAATATTAGAGGTAAGATTAATTTTAAGGATTTCAACAACGCATGTATATTAGAGGCCTGCATCAAGTCCTATTTCAAGACATGGATGATTTTCTAATTCTTGTGCTGTTGTGCGATTAAACCGTTTAAGTACTGTAATGAAGAGTAGCTGACACAGTTTGTGTGATGCAATGTAGTGTAGTTAAGAATAAAGAGTGGTGTAATGCATTGTTGTTAATGCAACTTATATACTGTCATGATGTGTGGTCGATAAAAAAAAATAACTGTGATGATTACACACAATTTTTAATGGATTCATAAACAAACACATATACAAGCAGGCAAATCAATATGAAATTCATGCGTAAGTATATTATATTTCATACATACATTAAAAACCAACCCCCATTTTATAAGTATCACACCAGAAACATCCCGTCAACAGTAAAGTTTCGAGATTAATTGAAATTTAAATGTGTGATCATGATGAATTGATGTGCCGTTGTTGTTAACTTAAGTGTGCTTAGATTAGGTTAGGTTGAACAGGCGGCTGCGGAGGTGTTGAAGTAATAGTTGTGCAGCCCACTTGGGTCCGTTTTCACGGTCCCTTTGCAATATCTGGGGAAGAGAAGAGAAGAAGAAAAAGTTAAATTAGATTAGATAAAAATAGAGAGTCAGAAGGAAGGAAAGTTATCATGCGTGGTCAGCGGTAGTCGTCCCATACTGACCGCTGTCCCCAAACCAACCGCTATCTCTGATAAAGGACGCCAGGTTGTTTATGCCAATGTTGGCCACGTCCGACAAGCCCTCCAGTCTACCGATACCGAAGTGCCTGATCCGAATGTCCTCTAGTGCCGGACAAAAGCACAAAAGGTGCTTTACGCTCTCGGTTTCTTTTTCGCCTTGACAGCTTCTACAGAAGTCATTCTAAAGCAATCCCAGTCTTTCGGCACGGGTGCCAAGCCGGAGTGGCCGGTGATTGCGGCCATGGTGTCTCTTATCCTTCTTCTATCCAAATCAAGGAGGAACCCCGAACGGCCTGGATCCATCCTACTCATCCGAGTAGTTCCACACCTAGGTTCATCAGATCATCTAGCCCCTGCAATTACCCAAGAATATTCATCTACGCGGAATTTGCAAGAGGAGAGGGGGATGCCACAAAAGTGGTCAATTGCCCGATCATCCAATCTGGCACCATTTCTGGCAAGTGCATCAGCAGCACAATTACCCGTATTGGTCCCGTGTCCCGTCACCCACGCCAAGGTGATTTCAGAATGCATCGCCATCCAGTTCAAGGATACCCGGCATTCACGGACCAGTTGTGATGTTGAATATACATCAGTAATTTACCTGATGGCAGCACGTCTGTCAGTGAAGATTCCGATATTTTTGCCAAATATCTTGTAATACCGCAACCAGTTTGCCGCCTTGCATATCGCCGACAATTCAGCCTGCAGAACACTGTATTCATCCGGAAGTCTAAATGAAATCCGGACTCCTGCCTGAGCAATGTATATACCTCCACCAACACCAGTTCTCCCCTTAGACCCATCCGTGTACACCTCCAGATCGATGGGTCCCGAGGAGATCAATTCATCCGCCCCTCCCTCTGAAACAATGAAGGAGAATTTCCTGCAGATGAAAGGTTCCGGTGTGCAGTAGTCAATCAGATCGGGAACAATATCGACCGTCCCGATAATACTCGCGTGGCCGCTTGTTCTGCGCTTCCATCCTCCCACGTCATGCAGCCTTATCGCGGTGTTCAGCGCCAGCTTCCTCGCTAGAAGTGTGCTTAAGTGTAAATATGTTTTTTTATTAAGTAAATAAAAGAGATGGCGAGCAATACAGCACAGTACTTATTGTTGTGTGTGCCCACGTAAGGTATATGAAATGAATTGAAAATCAAGATGATGCTTAATTTAGTGACGTGTTCAGCTGGCCTCTAATGTGTATGTGTAGTTATGCTGGTCCGGCCCTTTTGGCTTATTTTCGTTTTACTCTTAATATTGCGAACTAAAAGGAATTTTCCTGATACACATTTATTAATTGAGATATTTAGTAATTAAGTTTTTATAATTTATTTAATTATAATTTTTTTAACATTAACACACATTAAAAACAGTATTAATGTATGCACACACATACAAGTATATAAGTATGTTTATATTTGTCTTATTTGAAAATGTTTGTAAAAATTAATATTTTTTTTACATTGAGTTTTGCAGTTTTGGCGTGTTGTTTGCTAATATGTATTCTACGTGACTTTATGTATTTTTTCAGCATAATTCCTGTTAGTCAGGGCCTCTGTTTGCAAATATTTTGAACAAACAACTAATGTGTTGCTTTATCATGCCATTTTGATGTCAACACGACAACGTCGATGATGATAATACTCATGATGCTAAAACTTCTCTAAGTTAAATCACGTTTCCTTCTTACTGCCACCAGTCGTTGTTCTTATCTGAATATCCTTCCTTAGTAGCAAAAAAAGAAAAAAACTCAGCATACACCTGACATCGAATTCTTAAAAATTAAGATGAAATACATAAAATCTATGTGGAAAAAATAAATAGATAAAAACAAAGACAAAAATAAAGGAATCGAAATCAAAGAAGAACATGTAAAAATAAGAGAACATGCAGAGAAGGAATAGCTTGATAGCATGTCAAGACAACTACATGCATATGGTACTGGCACGTAAAATTATGTTAACATGCCCGCGGGATTAACATCACATACAAAAATACACGCACACTCCCTAGTATATAAATATATTTTGCAATCTGCTTAAATAAATTCTTAAGAAGTTGCATGAACGCAAACAGAAAATTCATATTTATAAAAACAAGTATATTCGGCTGTGCCAAATTTAATATACCCTTTACTACGTGTAGAGGTTTTACCCAATTTTTTTCAAATTTTGTAGGGCAACCCCCTTAGCGGGTAATTATAAGGAACTAGTATGTTCTAGGAAAATGTTTGTAAGAAAAAATAGGGGTTTGGGAGGGGAAACTAATGGGATTCTGTGATATATTTTATTTCTCTAAGGGTGACGCCGTAAAAATTGTAAGCGGCTTTCCCCAAATTTGTTTAAATTTCGTACGTCAATCTCATCAGAGTCTGGAGATAGGGGATAAGCATGTTTAACAAAAATGTTTGGGACTTACATTGGACCTTTATAAAAGTGTTTTGTGTGCTGTGGAAGCCACTTAAACAAAATTAAAAAAAATTAAATTTCGTATGACAGCCCTGTTAGTGGCTGGATAAGCGGGTAAGTATGTTCCACAAAAAAATTAGTGAGGAAAAATTAATGGAAATCGGTCTTTCCTTGCACTCATGTAGGAGCGACCCCGGGGCAGTTGTAAAGGTTTCTTTGTAAAAATTTTAGGAAAATAAACAGAGGTAGTTTTGCTTGGTCAGTTATTGGATGATTTTGCTGAATTTCTATTTTTCGTAGATATTTTCAATAATTTGGTACCACAAGCGGGACGAGCCAGCATTGGGGGCCTTAAAAAAGTTGATTAAAACGATAACATTGACAGACGGACATTGCTTAATTGACTTACCTTTCTATAAGAACCAAGAAATGTATACTCAATGGGGTCGCAGATGGATATTAAAGAAATTACAAACGAAATGACAAACTTATATTTACCTTTATCACTAATGTAAAGATTATAATAAGTTGTAAAAAATATTTTGCCAGTATGAACCGTATGTATGTACATTTTGATGTACGTTACATTATTCCATCACCACTCATTTGATATGCATTAGAGAAGAAAGCAAAAAGTTTGTAAATTTACTGAGATAATAAGTTCAAGTTTTTCTATTTTCACTTCCGTATCCAGTTCCTTTAATATTTATTTTCAGACAAACATGTCAACATGTAATTATGCATCCGAGCAGATATTTGTCTTTTTCCTCTGTTTCGTTTGCATAAGCCTGTGCAGGTTAAGTGAATGAATGTGTTAAAGCTGGGTGTTTTTCTAGCTTCAATCTCCTGTATTTTTTTAACTGCTTTAAATTTTGTCAGAGGTGTTAATGAATGAATTCTTATAAGAAGCTTAGAAAGAAATAAATATATATATTCGTTCACATATAAATCACATATTTATTCGAGTACATTTTGGGTTTAACAGAGTAAAGCTGTCAAGGAGGGGGGAGTCCAAGAATAATTTCTTAAACTGCATATGACCTGAGCCAACAGGGCTGGCATTTAATTTTATTATGTTTTAATAGAGGCATAAATCCTGCATATCATATGGAATCTTTTGACTTATGTGCTGTAGACAATACAAAGAAGCTGGTTGAGGGTATGGTCTATATGGTAGCCTACATAGCCACCACACTCGTTAGGTTTGTCGTCATTTAGGTTACGAAAGGTAGTGGCCTCCACTCGAAGGCCCCCAGGCCCATTGTGAATTTTGACGTCCTTTAAAATCCTCTACAATTAACTTGCCAAAATCTTTCTGGTAGCTAAGGCAAGTTATTTGCCGATGAAATAAAAAAAACGTCCCCTTCATTTCCCTATGCCTAAAACTACGACAATGGTCAATGAAGGTATAACTAGTCCACCTGCGTGCTTATCCACAATCCAGTTACTCTTTAGAAGTAATATTAACCTCGATTCATCCCGTCGGTTGCGGCTAAACAACTGGATCGTTGTTTTGCAACTAAAACAGAGAGAAAATTTTTTAGAGATCTTTAATGTGTCCAGATTGAGCCCTCAGTTACTTCAAAAAAGTCCGTATGAAATATAAGACAGCTTTTTGGTTCTGAGCTGAGGATAATGTTTCCAAGATCTTTGCATGGCTGTAGGTCCTTGATCTAAAATATCCTAGAGAACGATACTTGCAGATATGGTATAAAGATAAATAGGAACCAGGTGAAGTATACTTAGTGTTCAGTGCCTCTGAAGGACTAGTACGTTGTGTGCCTGTCGATCTCTTTATTCCGACCAAATGGTTTTCCACATAGCTCCCAGCGGTTAAAGTCCAAATTCATATGTCCCAATTTCATATGTAAACATTAGGTCCTCTTAAACCATTTACATCCACCTGACTCAGCCTTCATTTTGTACTAAGCAGCTTACGACAAGTGTGGTGGGCTACAATAGCCGTATTCACCATGTGCTCGGTGTTCAGTTTCAGATATTTCACACTGTCCAAGGGAGAACACGAGGTTCAGAACCTTGCCTTCTGCTGCATAAGGGTGAAGATTTGCTGTCAAAAGAGGAAAGTGAAGTCCTTCTACGACGGGGTTGGTGTTAAGGACAGGGAGTTACTCTACGGACTTTTCTAATAGATACTTATATCCCCTGCTGTTTTTTATTTTCTCATAACAGTATTTTACTTTCCTTCTTTCTGTTTCTGTAAAGCGATTTTCAATTAATCTACCGGCTCACGACTGGTAGAAGCGGGAATCCCTCAGCTTTGCCTTTGTAACCTAACTTTACTTCATATGCTTTTAATTAAAAAGAAATTTTTAAAGCCAATAGCCGTCTTGAATATAAAATATCAATGATTGCTATTAGCGGCAAAATCAATTTCTCATTTAAAAGTATTTATTGGAAGACATTTAAAAAATTGTTTTTAATATAAGAAAAAACTTATTTTATTTAAGGCTTAAGTTTCTTTTATTTATTTATTTTTATTAACAAGAGTTTTTCATCTGTAAAATTACCAACTGTCTGGTCTTTTCAAACCTTAGACGTTCTTTTTAATATAAATTTTGGCTCAAGGCATATTGAATAGTAGTCAATTTAATACCAAAAATCCTTCTATTTCTTCGTTATTTTGTTTATTTAGTTTGACTCTCTTTAAGAACTAACATCACATGTGTGATGTTCTTACAAATATTTGTTTTTTTTTGTGTGCACTTGTGTGTGTGTGTGTGTTCTTGTGTTTTTCCATTTTTGGAAATTGTGCCAAAATCGAATGTGAATGCATTCTACAAATATTTGTTGGCTTGTAAGTATGTTTTTCCGTTTGTGTTTTTTCATATTTTTTCAAAGAGAATTTTTTTTTGTTAAATAGAACGTACGTACGTATATGCATGTTGGTAAATAGAAAACAATTTTCTTCTTTATTTTTAGAGACAAGCGATTCTTTAAGTAAGTGAAATATTTTTTTAATAAATTTTTGTTGAACAATTTACTGTTATTGACTCACGTATTTGTTATTTTAAATTCTTTATTGTTTTATGCGGTTATTAGAGTTACTTGTTGTGGCAAGAATAATAAATATTATAAGGAAACCGAACGAAATATGATTAGAATTTGTTGCATGAAGTATATTTAAACAATAAACATTTAATTAATTTTCTATAGAAAATTTGCTGCTAATAAAATAAAAACATTAATAACATTTGTATTATTAACTGCCTTGTTTAATATAACTTTTGATAACCAATAATTATTTTGATTTTAAAACGTATTATACAAAAACGCTGCTTGTATAAAAAGGGTGTCTTTTTGAAGGCATAGATTTTGAAATTAAATAAAATAAAGTTTTTTTTAAATATTTTTATTATTGAATCTTTGACTTTAGGGAACTAACCATAAGTATTTAAATCTTAAATCTAAGTAATTATTGTCGATCAAGCCCGTGCCAGACTAAAATTTAAGCTCTCAAATTAGAGTATAAAATAATTCTACAGCTCTTTCGTGCTCTTTTTTCTAAATTTTTTAGTCTGTTATGTGCTGTTTGTGGAAGCCGAGTAGTGATCGTCTTGGGACAGTTTATATGTATTTTGTTATTGTAAACAAAAAAAAAAAAAAATACACAAAATTCGTCCTTACCTCATCACTACTCCGCTTCTAAAAATAGCATATTAGTCTTGTTTAAGATGCTTTTGACACAAAGAATAGACTCAGATAAATACCGGTTTACCGTACATTTAAAAAATCGCAATCCATAATCTATTACTCGGTATCTGAAAAAACATAAGAAGATAATTAGATTAAACCTTGCTTCAAGTCTATAAAGTCGTTGGATACAAATTTTTTTTGGCGTAATTATCCTCTATTTGCTATATTTACGAGAAAGTAATGCATCAAGACAACTAAGTTGAGGTATACGGTACACAATAATTATTAAACAAAGGCATTTGGTTAGAGAAATAATGTAACTTCAAGGAAATGAAAATATGTATATAAGGGCTTAAAACAATATGTGGGACATTCCACGTAAGACGGTGTAAAATGGGGATAAAATCCTTTTCTTCTTTTTTTAATGAATAAAGTTTTGCTAAAAGAGAATAAAAATAACTAAATGCAAACAATTTGTACATATGTACATATATATGCATATACTCTTTATATATTAGGAAAGAGTTCAAAGTGGTCATGTTCTACAAAATAGAAAAAAGTGCTTTTTGTAGGAATAAGCTACCGAATACGATTAAGACTACTTCAGACTACCTGAAAACTAAAACAATTAAGCACGTTTTCATGAATAATACAATACCAGTTTAAAGTCAAAATTCTTTGAAATTCGAATTTCGAAGGTCACACCTGTCACAGTCTTTTAGTGGTCATTATTAACAAAAAATATTCATCCAGGGTGGCATGCTATTAAACGGCTGAAAAGATGCAATTCTTTTAAATTATAGCCTTTCTTTGATATTAAAATATTTAAGTTTTAAGCAAAAATTAAGGTAAAATGGTTCACCCGTCATAATGGAATTGCTCAAATGCGATGCCAACACTTTTTGTCTTTCGTTTATTTTTGGGCTGCCCTTTAATAATTAAGAATTATTTGCAAAAATCTGATTATATCCCTTTATAAACTAATGAAATCATATAAAACTCTTACCAATTTAACACTTCCACATCACATAAAAATATTCTGAAATAAACCAAATATTTTATTGCAATTTACTTTTCCCTTTTGAAAAAGAATAGATTCCAAAAGCTAAAAATCAATTCTACTTTGTTACACAGATAAAAACATAAAAAAAACTTTGTTAATTAGTGTAGTAGTTTCTTATTGTTTTAATGACTTGTAAAAAAAAAGATTTACAACAAACATCTAAATTAATACGAAAACTTACAATTCCAACAACTCTTTCCCCCTGACTTTAACTTTAGGTTGGCTTCGATAGATATAGTATTAAATATATTTAACAGGTACGATTATAAACTAGAAACAGTAGTAACTTATAAATAGAAAAGAGAATAAAATGTAAAATTTTTTTTATTTTGTTTAGTTTAGTTTATTTTATTGTCATTAATTTTTTGTTAGTATTTTTTACAACTAAAACTAACATCTAATTGCAATAGTTTTGTGTTTTTAGTTTATGTTTTTTTAATACCTACACTTCGCTGGTATTCTAATTTGAATGGTGTCTTTAGTAATATTGAGTGGGTTAAAATTTGGAAAAATAAAAAATTTTGTATTCACATGTTTATAATATGAAGAGGTGTTTAGCTGCGGTCTCAAGGGCTTAACCTGCAACCCACATCATATTAAAAGAATAAATGACTTAAAATTAATAACAATAGCAGTATATTTTTTTGTTAAAGTTAATGAAAAATATTTAATTGTGAACTCTGTGGTTATCTACTCAAGCAATTATTTCAAAAGAAGCCAAATAGTTGTCGTAACGTCCTCATAAGTCCTATGTCCTACATGACATACTCCTTAGCCATAAATAGGCTTGTTGTACACTCCCAGCAAGGAAAAAAATATTGAGAGAGAAGTTCAAAGAAATTATCTTCAGACCTCATATTCTACACCTAACAAGTGTGCCACATTTAGAGAAACATCAAAAAAAAACAATGGGTTCTGGCAGTGATACAGGATGCGATATTTTCCGCAACTCCCTTCCAAAAAAAGTGCTCGTTAGTTTAAATGTACTGTCAAAACATTACGCTCCAGCTCAGTACAGGTCTCCCAAGTTTCAGAATGCCACTAGTTCTGACCTAGTTTGGGTCACCCAAGAGAATTCTCGTCATACTGCCAACTGGAGTATGGTTTCATTCAACTTGTGGACATTTTCTGTCCACTTTTTCAACTCAGCCTTCGTCGCGGCATTAAGCTTTGGGTTAACCAGCTTAATCTCCCGCTGTCCCTTACCTTTAATCACCAGATCATTCGCCCGTTCATTTTTGACTACCCTCGGATAACCAGGCACCTATTGAATGCGAACCTGTCCAGCGTGCGAGTAATAATTTATCATCCTTTTGCAGTGCAACATCAATCCAGATCCGATTTTCACTAACATTACTACACGTATAGATGCTTGTTTATCTGCAGAGAGGTTCGTATCAGTTGGATTTGCTTGTGTCCTGAGCCAGGACAGACATTCCGTGATTGCACGGAATTATGCTTGTGGAACAGTACTGTGGTCAGGGAGGTGGAAGTAATCTTCATTTCAGGATTTTCAACAAGAATGCCTAGTTCCTCCACCCTAAAGCCGTTCGTAAAATAATGTGTCCCTTTTGGGAATCTGCCTCTTGGTCTCGTCCAACGAGGACTGCCGATCTTGTATTAGAGCAGTTAAGTAAGCCTTCGCCTTTTCTAGAGAAATAAAATCGGGAAACTCCATTGTGCCCGTATAACCCTCCAGCTGAAAAGCATTTATCTACAAGTGCCGCCTCCTAGAGTAATCTGATTTCAGTATGCTGAATACTCAAAATCGTTTTCAAAGCCTTCGCCGGAGTGGTCCAAATATTCTCGCTTATCCCGAGACAAAATGTATGTTGTACCATTTATAGGATTGCAATTTTGCCTTTTCTGTCCATTGATGTCCACCATATTACCGAAGCGTAGGTTATAATCAATCTAATTTCGCTTATTTTCAACCAGTGAAACTTCTTGGGCTGATACCCCATTTTGAGCCTAAAGCTCTTGTGCATAGTTCCCAACATCGGTGGGCCTTTACTGCTCTTTCTTCAAAGTGGTTCGTCCAATGCCATTTCTGGAAAAGGATAATTCCCAGGTACTTGACCCTCTTGGATATCTTGATCCCTAGAAACAAGGCTCCAGCTCTTTAGGCTGATCAGTAGATCAAAATCCCTAGTAACTTGTGTATTATAAGTAACTACAGATGGGGCGAAGAGTGGCTCCTTGCGGGGTTTCATGTTTTACATGGTCATAAATTATAGCACCATACAGCTCGCATGTTATTATTCTGTTACTCAACGTGAGACTTATCCAGTCTCTTAATGCCGGACAACCTTGAAACTGGTCCAAGGGTTGTTTAAGCAACTGGCCAAGGTAAAGGATTTTTCATTGAACGATTTTTCATTATATTGTGCTTCCCCGTGTTAGGTCATTATATCGTAGCAATTAAATGGTTGTCTAAAGATGTTATTGTGAAAACTGAGGATAAAACAGGTCGACCTATACTTAAAACAGTATTATAACTTGTTTGATTAACTACCGATGTTCAACTAGTCACAAACCAAATAAATTAACACACACACAGCAACAAACAAATTACTTATTTTAAATCTTTTTCTATTTTATTTGTAAATATAAAATAAATGTATGTATATAAATACACTTGAAGATAATATAACGAATATTTTTTATTATTATTCTTCAATAAACTTAAAATTGTTTCAAAAACTAAAATTTTATGAATTCGAAAATATTTTGCTATTTTATCTCGAACTTTCAACTTGGAATAGAAAAAAAAATTACCTTAGTTAATAAGGAATATCTAAACTTTCTTTTATTTGTAAACAAACTAAAAATTATTTAAAAAACATTATTGGAGAATAGTTTTTTTAGGTTTTTGTCATACATGAATGACACAGTTTTCTCACTTTTCCACAGTGTATTTGGTAAAAAGTGTGTGTTAATGAAAAAGTTTTGTCAATTATTTGTAAACTTTTAGTTATCATACATTCAAACAAATATACAAGTGTATGTGTTTTAGCTTTTATTTGTACATCATTTATTTGTATTGTGGCAGGAGTATTGTTTTTGTTGTTGTTTGTTTTTATTTCCTGTTGATGTCCTCTTGTGCCATTGAAAGTGGAATGTTTTATATATTTTTACCAGTTAATATTGTATTGGTCAAACTTTTTTTTTCAAAAATAAACTTTTGTTTTTCTTCCGTTTTCTTTATGTTCCTCATTTTGCTAATTATTTTCAAAATAAACGTGCTGTTACTTTTGCAGATAATGTTTTTTGTAAAATGCCTGCAAAAAACCCGTTTTAAGCAACTTAAAGATTTTAAAGATTTTAAAATAACTGTAATATAGGGTTTTCAAAATTTACACCAATTGTGGAATAGTGTTGTTAACACACAGAAAATGGCAATAGATTTCATGTAACTTAACAAAAATTATAATGAGGTTTTTTAAAAATAATTAAAAAATTTTTCCTATTAAATTAATTTTTCTTAAAAAAAACTTCCAGAGACTTTTCAGTTCTTAAAAGGGGAATTTTAAATTTAAGCTAAAAAAAATTGAACACAAAAGGAACTATTTCCCAAAACTCCGCTATATTATATTATAAACTATTTTATATTTTAGATATAAATAAAATAAAAGAGTTGAAATTGAGAGGCAGCACAGAGCAGTATTTATTTCAGTGGTTGTGCACGCAAGGTTTGGCTGTGCTGGCCTGTAGTGGTTATTTTTTTATTGTTTGAAGGCTAATAGATGGGTGCTTGTGTATTTTTTAAATTTTAAAATAACTCTAGTAAATGCTAGTTCCTGTATTATTTTTTCGCTTTTAATTAAAACAATTTTTATTATGTTTAACTAAAAACGCTTTAATTACAGCAGGCACTTTAAAATATGTAACTTTAAAATAAAATAACTCCCAATAAAGTAACTCCCAATAAAATAACAACAAAAATTAAATAATTTCCAACCTAAGAAAATGCAAAAAATCTCAATGACAATAGTTAAAAAAAAAAGAAATAAAAATGAAATAAGTCCTAACGAAAATAAAATAGTCCCCAATTGCAAAAAATATACTGTTTATGAAATAAGTCTCAGCAGAAACGAATTAACTTCCAATTAAAACGTGTAGAATGCAAAAAACTTTCGCCGGCAGGAAATATACCCCAGTAAAAAAAGTGAGGAAAAAGAAGTAGAAAAAACTCAGAACTAGTTTACTTTAATCACTTCAAATTTTGAGGAAAAGCCAATGAATTTTACATAGGGTTGTCATTGGAGAGATGCTATTTATTTTTGCCAAATTTAAACCGGATATAGTCAACTTTTTCGATGCTACAAAATTTCCATACTAAGGTGTTATTTTGAAGTAGATGTAAAACTTGAAATTTTTATGTATTTAATATGTGGGGAAAAAACACTCCTACTAAGAAAGGAATTTTCTGATCTAAAATGCAATTTTAATGTTCTTTTTAAATCTAGCTTTTTATGTGATATAAACCTAAAATTTATTACAACACTTCAACCAAGTATAAATCGTTGCTTAATACAAACAAAACAATGACATCGGTGATTCATTTATAATGCCAGTTTTTATTTCTGCATTTAATTAAATGCAACAAAACCAGAAAATATGCAATAGCATCTTTAGATGTGATTTAAATGTGGTCTGTAAAAAATCGCATCAATTTTTTTTTTGCTGGGACGCTATAGTGGATTCGATCTGCCAGATTTGCTGTAGCCTTTGTGGCCTGGCAATAAACTTTAAGCTCTAGTGCTTTCCAAACATTAGCTTTGCCAAATAAAGTATGAGTTTAATGGCACTATATTTTTAAAGCTACGAAAAATCCAGATGTGTACAAGAATAATGTAACAGTTTGCGGTTTTCCTAAAATACATTAATTTAAAAAAGCTGGTACTTAAAAAGCATTTTCATCTTTAAAGTCCACTGCCAGGCCAAAGGCTACAGCGAAGCCGGCGAATAAAATCTACTAAAGTTATAAATTCTTGTGCTAGGTTTAAGACCGGCTATATACCCCACTATTTTTAAGGCCAAAAATGTTTAATTCACGGTCTCCAAAGGACAGCTATACTGTAACGTACCGAGTAGCGCTGTGGATGTCGAAAGTTAAAAGGCCTGTTTTAAAGTAACACAAATCGAATTTGTTGTTGTAGCAATTGTTGCAGTAGAAACTAAAGCGAAAAATTCGAAATCTTGAAGTTTAGTACGCGACAACACAATCGACAATTGTTAGTTGTCGCATGTGTATAGTGAGCTTCAATACCCTGTTTGCATTTTTTCTTGCTACTACTACAACTACTTTATTCTGTTCTAGATCATATACACTTTACAATAAAAAGGAGATAGCTCCTAGCACACTTAGGAGTTATTTCAAAGTATCATTAAAACTTGCATTAAAAAATTTTGTGGAGTAAAAAAATAAAAAAAAACATTTATTTTTAGTTTTTATTAAAAATATTCGCCAAAATTTTTTACTATCAATCTTAATCAAGAATCACTATTTTTAGAAGATGTGCCAAATATGCAAGTTAATGTATCTGGAATCAAAATCTCCAAAAACGTAAAGACTACAAAAAATGTTGAAAAAGTACTTTTTGTTTACCTAATTAACTTTTGGCCTAAACCGGAATTAACTGAATTTTATTACATATTTCTATAATCATTATCTCAAAAAATTAAAAAATTACAAAAAAAACTAGTATTTTTGTACACCAATTGACCTTGGTCCTAAATCTGGGTTAATATTCCTCAGTTTTATATGCTAAGTCTTATTTTTTCAAAAAACGCAAACGCTAAAAGTATCAAAATTGCAAACAAGTTTGACCGCCTTGTATTTTTTAACTTTAATCTGGGTCAATTGCCCTCTGGACTTATGTATTATCTCAAATATGTAAAAGCTAATTTGGGAACAAAGTACTTCCTTTCCAATTTACTGACTGACCTTCGACCTGGGCCAGTAACTTTGAATTTAAGGTCTCAAAAAATGTAAAAAAGTATCTGAAAAGTCGCAAAATATATTATTTTACATTTTTTGGACCCTAAAAAAAAATAACCAAAACATATTATATTTTTCAAGGCCATCCCAAAGCAGTCAGATTAAGGTGTATATCTTTACTGATCTAAAAATTGAAAAAAAAATATCTAAAAAGTACCAAAAAATATACGTTCTCTTACCCTTCAGGGTCCTAATGTAAAATTATACAAAAAGCTTATTGGGAGAGCTGGCTTTTTTCTAGCTATTTTTATTGGTTTACAGAAAGTACCAAAATATAATATTTACCTTCTTTTCTATCTCTTAGCGTAAACAAGTTTAAGAAAATACCAAAAAGGCTGTTTTCCTAAACGGAGTATGCTTTGCATCACGAAATTTTAAATTCTTTCTGACAGTAAAGCTGAAGGTTTTGATAATTTCTTCTGCTCTCAAATGAGTGTTTAAAGCCATGTTAATGCTTTGGAAACACAGAAAATTGTTAAAACTGTAAGTTGTGTGATATGGAAGAAGTTGAAATTACTGCGCTTAGGAAAACAACGAAAATATCCATGAGATGGTTTTGAGAATTGAGTTCGTGGGTATTTGAATTTTCTTTTTATCTTTATTTTTTAGAAATTACAAAAGTAAGTTAAAAGAGCAAAAATATAACTTTTAACCTAGTAACCTTTTTTTCCCCGTTAAAATACAAAAAAGTACCAAAAAGTTTATCATATTTTTCAAGACCTGGGGGCAAATTATGGCATTCGACTCAAATCGAAATTCTAAAATTCTTATATAGGAATTCTACTTCATTAAAAGCATTGAAAACTCGATCGATTAAGTAGAATTTCGATACGAATCGAATGCCGCAATTTGCCCCCAGACTAGCGCTATTTAATAATATTTTTATAATTTTTTTATTGGCTAAGATGTTGAAGAATGGACCTGCGCAGCATAAAAATAAAGTTTTTACCTTGTTCCTACTCTTAAAAAATTCAAAATTTTAAAAATTACTATCCCAGAAGGTTTATTTTTTAAAATTTGTATCAATCGTTTATAGTTAAGAAGGTATTACCATACCAACTCTTTATATTTGGCCCATTTTAAGCGCCTTGGAGTACGAACTTTCTGAGACCCTGTCTTAGTGAGCTTGTACTTTGGGAGAGATACCCGCAGTCCAGATTTCAAGTCTCTAGTTTTACGCGCTTGGGATGTACAATAATGAGTCAGTTAGTCAGTCATTAATGCTATGCCTTTATATGCAGTAAGTATTTGTTCAACAAATTAAAACATTATTTTTTTAAATTCGATTTTTCTTTAACTAAAATTTAATTCCACCTGTATTTTAATTTAATGAAACTGAAAGAGTTTTTTGAAATAATTTAAATATATATCTACAACCCAATTTTGTTTCACAAAAAATATGATTAAACCACCTGTTAATGATTTCTCTTAATTCTTTTTCCAAAAATCTTTTTTTTTAATTAAAGAACTTTTATAACGACACATTATTTAACCTTTATATCCAATTACACTAGTGACAAATAATAAATGAATTTTATAATGAATTTAGCATTTAATCTCTAAAGAGGTCGTCCACATCTTCCAAATACAAAAGTAAAAATACAACCTTTAAGCAGAACACACACATACATATGTTTACGTATATGTGGGTAAGTTTTGTATTAGTAGTTTCTAGTCAAACCCAGTTAGCCACGTCTTAAAAATTTTCAAAACAATAGTTAAGTATGTAAAACAATTAAACCAAAGTCATTCCATTTGCCGTTAAATATTTTATTTATATTATTTTATTTTCCACATTTTTTAAATAATTATTGCAGGTCCGTCATTAAGTTAAATCATTTAAAAGAAAATCTTATATCTGATAAATTGTGAATAATTTTTCAATTAATACTCTAGAAAAACCAAAAGTGTTCACTATTTTACACATTTAATTGAAAACAACTAAACATTTTCATTTGCTTTGCTTTATTAAGTGCACAGTTTTTAGACAGAGATATTATCAATAGGGCCAGAATAATACTGTAACGCCTTGTGCTGTACATTTTATTGAAGATTTTCTTAACGTTAAATGATGATGATAACGGAAGTTTGGTCAACTGAGTAAATATCACAAGACCACATAATTAATGTTTAATGTGGCAATGCGACACAAATTAATTTTTATGCCAGATTAACATGTCAAATAACTAAGTGATATTACAGGACCCATTACAGCAACACTTTAACATATGTTTGACTTTATTTATGTAAAGGATCCTTTAAGTTAGAGTGCGTAAGTCAAATAAGGATTAGAAAATGAAAAATATTTAAGTGCTGGTGTTGTACAAAAAAGTTAAATTTTGGCAAAACTTAAATTGAGTCTTCTTTAATAAATAAAAGAGTCATTTTTTTTCTGGCTCATCATCGCACAACTCAAGCGCGAAAAATTTGAGCATAACAGGAAAGTAAGGCTGTAGGCAGTCAAGCCTGACCAACATTACATTTGTATTAAGAAGGCACGGGGGGGGGGGGGGGGGGCTTATAACAGGAGGGAGTTTGTATGGGGTATATATCAAAACTGGACCGATCATATTTGTATTCAGTACACTAGTTGGTGACATAGAGTAAGATACATATGAAAATCAAAATTCGGGACAGATATATCCCAAAATATTTATTTACCTCTCCACGTATGTGGTGTGGTTATAAGAAGAGAACACACTTTTATTACAAATATTGACCTCTGGACTAATTTTTGTTTTCCATTCCTTTTCAAAATTCTTATAGCTTTATCTCTTCTTCAACATGTTACAAAGTAAATTTGAACAAGAAAAAAGTAAATTTAAAAAGCATCCTTAATTTTACCTTTAAAATTTCTTAAGCCCAAAACATGTTTAAACGCGAAAAGATCCTAAATTAAGAATAAAGAACCTTAGCTTGGCAACAGTAATTTTGCACACGGCAACTGAGGTTGCAGACGGCAACGTAGGTTTGAATTCGTACTTTTTGAATAAATAGTATTTTATTATTATTTTTGATACTTCTTTGCATACTGTGAGATATTAAGCCTAAAACTAGTTACTGTTTTTGATGGAACACATTTTTGGAACCTTTGTTTGATTGTTCGAGCTTATGAGTCTAGAAATATGAGTCTAAGGGTATTTGTCTAAGAGGAAAATTTTTCACGATTTGAATACTTTTTTAAATTTTTTTAATAATGGACTACTATTTATCTAGAAACATAAAATTAGAGATTCTAGAAAAACGCTGATTAGCAAAATTTATAAGCTTTTTTAAATTCTTTCGCATTTATATGTTTTTTTTTTTAAATAATTATAACTGCACTACTAGTTAGTTTTTAAAAAATTGGTTTGGTTATTTTGTTAATATATATGAATGTTGTAATTAAAAATGGTTAAATTTATCTGAGTTAACTGGGCAAAGTTAATTAATTTGACTTAACATAATAACAAATAAGCCCAGAAAGTAATTTAAGAAAATCTGATTTCATTAGCCTTTGAAAAGATATATAATCCAATATACGTTACTAGCAATGCATTAGAACATAAAAACTGATAACATGGTAATAAAGGAAGTCAGTGGTCAAATAAATTTTATAAATAATTATATTCTGTGTGCAAACATATTCTGCCACAGACAAAATAAATTATATAAAAAACATAAATTTTGGTAATACAATATATATTTTTGTTACTGTGTTTCTTTTAAAGTAAAGTTTTTTTTGTTTAAATATAAAAATTATTTTTTTAATTTTGATTTTTTTCTTAGAAATATTAATTTTTTAATTTATTATTTTAAAAATGAAAAATTACGGTTTTCGGTACCGTAATTAATTTTTGTAAAATTTAAAAAGGCGTATTTCTGCCAAAAATAAAAATCAAAAAAAAAAAAATAGTTATTAAATAATAAAAAATATAAAAATCAAAAGAATAATGATTACTTTTTGAGATTTTTTAAGCATAATTATTTCGGTCCCTGGAAAACCCTAATTTTTAAATAAATTCACATACAAATAGCTTTAAAAAATGTTTCCTAAAAATTGTAGTAAATTGTAAAATAGAGGGTTTTATTTATCTGTTTTCTTGATATCTGTTTCCCCTTTTTTCTGTGTATATATACTATTTTAATTAACAGATGCTAGCATGTTTAAAACAAATCTTTCTGATGCTGGCACATGTAACTCCACATTAACCCTACATTTTGCCCTGATTTATTGCAAATTAAGTAATTTATTTTTTTTAATTACACGATTAATTATGGCCAAATCTTTTCGTTAAAAAGCTAGTTTTGTAATTTTTTTTTGCAGAGATAATGTAATGAAATTAAATGTTAGCAAATAAATTATAATTTACTTTTGGGAACCGTAAAATAATTTTTAGTTAGTTTGCAACAACTTCTCATTAATTATATTTATACCCACATCACATATGTAGGTGATTGTGGTGTTATGGGTTTGTGTAGATGTTTGTAACGCCCAAAAAATGGTCTGAAACTCACCTCCAAAGTTACCGATCGATTCAGAATCACATCCCGATATCCGTTTGTCCGCCTGTCTGGTTAAGTACCGATGTATTTTTCTAATTAAAGTACAGTTCGCAATTTTCAAGGTATTTTAATGAAATTCGGCGCAGATAAGTTGTTTGGCACTAGTAATGACCGGTTAATTTTTTTAAATATTCGCATAGAAATGTCCTCCCGAAATAAGCATTTTACGGTTTAACTGACTCGAACTATACTCTATCTAGACGAAATTTCGCACATGTATCTTATTTTATGCCGCCAACTAGCACACAAATGCTTTTCGGATAACGCATTTTGAGCTAATTCACTTGGACATTAGTGCCTAGACTTGTGTCACAAACTATTAGGCTAAACACACACAAGGTCTGTCTGCCTACTTTTCCAGTAGCAAATACTCAGTAAATTTTTTTGAAAGAGTAAGGCTTATTTTACTCTGTCGGCTAAAAATATATCAAAAAGTACGCAGACAGTATCCAGTAAAATCTTGCAAGAAAACAGCTGATCGGTGTGTAAACAATTTAAATAACGAAGCAAAAGAGTTTTAGCATATGTGTACGCGGTAAATTATTTGTATGTTTGGACGTTTTTTTAGCATGAAGTTAAATGTTATGCTTATTATAATTTTTTATAAACGTTAAAACTCAACACAATTCTAGCTATTGTTAAATTTCAACTATTATTTTCGTTTCACAAAAATTATTTCATTTAATTAGTAAATAAAAACAGCTGTTCAAACTAGTTGCAAAATTTTGCAAGCAGAAATTTTTCCAGTAACATTTGCAAGTTCTCCAACTGTCAAAAAATTTTCTTTTTGGCTCTCTCGCTGCAAGAGATTTGGAGTACGCAGACAACATTTTGCAAGATTTTGTAACATTTTGCATAAAATGATGCAAAATATGTGTACACAGACAGACCTATATTATCGGGTTTCTTTTTTATTTAGTTCCCAGACAAATGTTGTGTAGAGCATATAATGGTCGGGCTTGACAAGCTACTTCTTTCTTACTTGTTTGTTTTGTTTTTGGCCAGATAAAATACATAAAACTGGAAAAATACGCTTGTAAGAAGTTGTATAAATCAAAAACTAAATTTAAATAAAAAAATTAAACATTCATGCGTATATAACATATAGAAAATGAAAACAAAATCATCACAAATAAAAACGAACACTTGTTAAGATTACAGAAAAGTTACTTACTAATTTAAAAATTTTTTACTTACTGTATGGTTTATTTTTAAACAAAATATTATTTTAAAATTCAAAGGCGTTTTTTTATTTTTTTTAAAAACTCAACTTGGGCTAGTATTTACTGAAATAGGTGCTGCAAGTTTGCTAAAGGATTTAAAAAAATTGTAAGATTCCTAAAACTTTGATAAAATGTTCAGTTTTCAAATAGTTTGACCTCCCAAATGAAAAATCTGTGATGGCATAAGTATGGTGAATATGGGAAGTTTCCTTGATTTTGCAGGCGGTTTGAATGATTCGTCCCCATACGAAATTATTTTGTATATTTTACAAAATAAATTTAAGATTTTTGAAGTTACTTCATTTATATGGAGAAAAGTACGAATTGTGTAACGAAAGGTAAACGTTCTTTAGGGAATTACAAATTTCTAGTCTAAAAATTAGCTTCGTAATTTAAACAAAATTTTAGTATTTTTACGAATAACAATATAATGAAAAGTTTTCGCTACAAAATTTTCGTATATATTACATAAATTAAAAAACTACTAAACTATGAATTGTAATATTATATTTATATATTATATGAATTTTTTTTGTATATTGTTGCATGAATTGTTTTTAGCGTAATAAATTTATTTTTTAAATAAAAACAGGTAACTTCTCTTTATTGAGAAAAAAAAAACAAATCATTATTTATCTGTTTTAGTTTTAGCAACTTCCAATTTTAAATTAATTTAATAAAAAAATTTAACTCCCATATTTTTTTCAAATAATTAAAACTTTCATTATTGAGGACCAAATAATTCTGATACAATCAGGAATATAAGAAAATAACATATGCACGGCTTAGTAATAATATATTTTTAACCTTTTTTGGGGTTTTGATTAAATGGGGCAACTGCTTTTTGAGTTACGGTGGAGGTACGTTAAACATATCATACATATATAAAAAAGTTAAAAAAATTTTCATAGAATTTTAAATTTCTACTGTTTTTATAATCTGGGGATCTCAATACATAAAAAACAAAATACAGGGTGTCCGCGGGCAAGGTATACTTCTTTGTTTGTTAATAATTTTTGATTAAATGAAAGAGAATGGATATTATATTGATAAAAGTTTTACTTAATGTCAGCAGTTATGTACTTATCAGATAAATTCCTGTCTCTGTTAGCCTCGCAAATGCGAGCGCTTTTGAGCACATTTTTCATTTTATTCTCCCACATTTCACGAAGTATTTCATTACTTTCATCAAGAATATTTTGTTTAAGTTGCTTCAGCGTTTCTGATTTGTTTGCATTAACCTTGCTTTTCAGAGCAAATCAGGCGACCGTGAAGGCCAATCCACATCAAATTTTTTGAAATAACTTCTTGAAAGAGGTTTCGCAATAATTGTAATCCTGGTTGTATGCGATGTGGCATCATCTTGTTGATACCACATGTTAAACAAGCCAAAAGCATGCAGTCATGGCATTAAAAGCTTTTCAATCATATCACGATATCGCTCTCCATTGACAGATACCGTCACAACGTTTTCAGTTTCAAAAAAGTAAGGTCCAATGATTCCTTCTGACCAAATTGCACTTCAACCTGTCACTTTTAATGGATGCAAAGGTGAGTGATGAACAATATGAAGGGTTTCCGTTGCCCAAAACCGACTATTCTGTTTATTCATATATCCATTCCCATTGTCATGGGCGACCTGTAACATCCTATTGGCACATGTACGGCGGGGTTGCGTAAGTGCTCTTCTAAGAGAAGATCTTGTGTCAACTGAATCTTAAACGGAAACAAATACAAAATCTTGTGCAAAATTTTGGCCAAAGTTGTTCTTTAAAGACAAAGACCCTGAGCACGGCGCACAGTACTTTGATCCCATATAGTGATGGGACAAAAATAGAAGGAGTGGTCCTAGAGCTTTGAAATTTGGTACAGTAGTATAAAATACTTAAATTAAGAAAAATTCAATTTTTTGAAAAAATCGCCTACTGCCCATATATAGAAAGGCGAAATTTTAAATTTTGACTACATAACTGCACAGAAAGTTACAATAGTCCGTAGATTATTTACATCCCGTGCTAGTAGCTTGTGCGATAATTTTTATTGGGGTTGATGCAAGGACTCTAGGTCCTGCCATATATCCTTTTTTGCAAAAATGCAAACGTGTATAGGCTTACTTTACCAAAGAAATTGACTTGTGCAGACCTTTGGTACACTAGTATAAAATACCTAAATTAAGAAAAATTAAATTTTTTGAAAAAATCGGGCAAAGGACACGCCTACTGCCCATATATAGAAAGGACGAAATTTTCAATTTTGACTACATAGCTGCACAGAAAGTTACAATAGTCCGTATATTATTTACATCCCGTGCTAGTAATTTGTGCGATAATTTTTATTGGGATTGACGCAAGGACTCTAGGTCCTGCCATATATCCTTTTTTGCAAAAATGCTAAGACTGTTACAAAAGTTAGCCGATTCTCATTAAATTGGGTGGTATGGTTATTTTAATGTGTCAAACAAATGTTAGTGCCAAATTACATTAAAATTGATTTATAAAAATAGAAAATAAAAATTAAATTGGCTAAAAATCTTCTACATTATTATTTTGACGACAACGTGAAAGTACAAAATGACAATCTTTCTAAATTAAATTTAATTTAAAATGCGTATAAGTGCGTTTTTTAATAATAATTTTTTTTTTAATAAATTATATATGTATATTTTATTTTACAATAAATCTTCTTCAGTATTAGAATCTTTTCAAAAAATATTGCCGTCCAATGAAACATTTGCCTCGTCGTCTTCAACTGGCTCATTAGCATTTTCTCTTAAGTATATATATATATATCAATTTCTGCAAATAATGGATTTTTTTTGGTCTTTGGATTCCTTTTTGAAGTCAAAAACGGATCTAAAGATAGTATTAAATAGTATTAAATCTTTATGAGTGTATTTTCGTGACGTTTTCCTCGTATGGGACAGTCTTGCTTTTCTCACGATTTTGTGATTGGCTTCCAATGCTTCTTCAGACAAGCACCCTGAAATTCATTTTCAGATACCACAATAGACGGAATAAATTTTTTTTCTTAGTTTGTAATGCATACAGAGACGGAAAACAATTTGGGTGTATTTCATTTATTGTATTACATAGCACACTATATTTTCTTTCGGTCAAATCTAAATTCATATATAGCGCCAAAGCTTTTGTTGCTGGTAAGCATTTTGAATTCGACATTAGGCTTTGCAAATCAGAATGAGATTCCCGTTTTAAATTTTCCACTGCAAAATGTAGTTCCTCAAGGGAACATTTTATTACTAACTCTGGGAGTCAAATCTAGCGATTTTCAATTGCTGTGTTAGTTTGTTGTGATGCAAAGTTTTATAAGATTTATGAAAAACATTAAATTTTTGTCATATTTTGATCTAGATTTTGTTATAAGTAGTCACAACAGACCTGGAAAAAAAATTTTTTTTGGCAGTTCATAGCTTACATTTTAAAAATTTAGCTAACTTCTAGCGATTTTTTATACTAACTTATCTATATTTTTGGGAAAAAAAAGTTAGCAGCAGTGGTGGGAGGTAAACAATGAAACACCAACGTCAATCTGTTAATTTAGCAGCATCTTGAGCGTCAAAAAGAGGCAAACACAATTTTATACTTATTTTTTTAATTTATCTCGTTAATTATTATAATCTTATGGTATCAATTTGGTTTTATATGTTATTATATTGTAAGTTTTTTTTATAGTTTTAGCTCCAGAAAAATGTCGAAATTTGAGAAAAAATCACGAAAATAGCCATTTAAAAAAAAAAAAAATTTTTAAAGTTCCGGTTAAATTTTTAAATTTTTTTTTCTTGTAGTTATTAGAAGACAGTATGAATTTTTGAAAACAGGAAAAAACCCATAGACCATATTTTTCTTTTTTTTTAATTTTCCATCAAAGTTAAAAAATTTTTGGAGCTTAAGTGAATAATAAGCATTTTTCAAAGCAACAAAAACTATGTATAGCAAAATAATATAATGAAAATTTTTGCACAGTTGGTTTTGAATATAGTTAGCTATTACAAGAAACAATTTGAATTTCCTAGTTCAAAAAATTAAATTTTTACAATAATTTTTTTAAAACAATAAAAAACCTAGGTAATTTGGGGTTTTAGTGTCATTTTATAGCGTAAAATACACAGAAACGCAAAAATTTTACTACTTTGCGGTTTTTTTATTAAACAATATTAATTTATATTTATATTTTTTAGTATTTGTAGTTTGTTTTCTTTTAAACCTTAGAAAACTGTCGAAATTTGAGAAAAAATCACGAAAATAGCCATTTTTAAAAAAAAAAATTTTTTAAAGTTCCGGTTAAATTTTTAAAATTTTTTTTCTTGTAGTTATTAGAAAACAGTATAGATTTTTGAAAACAGAAAAAAACCCATAGACCATATTTTTCTTTTTTTTTTAATTTTTCATCAAAGTTAAAACATTTTTAGAGCTTAAGTGAATAATAAGCATTTTTCAAAGCAATAAGAAATACTTATAAAAAAAGAAATCACAAAAAATTTTTTTGACAGTTAGTTGCAAATATAGTTATTTATTACAGAAAAAAATTTCAATCTCGAAGTTCAAAAAATAATTTTTTTACAACTGTTTTCCTGAAGCATGTAAGACGCGGGTATTTGTTTAGCCATTTTTACTTCAAATTCTTTGATTTGGCGCCCCCTAGCGCCACCAAGAGGATCTAAATCGAAAAAATTCTTTAAAATTTATTTAAAAATTATTGTTATCTGTCGACCTATATATTTTTATCTACAATATAAAACATTTTCTTTTATTGTATTTTTGTCTATGGGACACAGCACTGTGCGGCGTCGATTTGAAGTTCATGAATTGTTTTGAAAACTTTCTAAAGCAGCCGATTTTGCAGTTCGTTGTGGTCCATACTAGCGCCTATCAGTTACAGTCCCTCTTTTTTTTTTGAAATCATTCAACAACAATAAATAGTGCGTCTTGTTGGCACGTTCTTCCTCCCGAAAATTTCACATAACTTTATCATCGCCACAGTAATCGATGATTGATTTTAATCAAATGTTTAACGATGAACACACGTTGGTTTACCAAATATTTTTCCATAATAAATTTGCCACGTCTCTACTTTACGACTGCCAAATATGAACTGTTAAGACTAATGTTTACCAAAATGGTGAAAAAATAAAATAGTATACCTTGTCGGCGGACAACCTGTTGTTATTAATAGTAATTTTGCTCGCTGCATTGTGTAATCAATGCCCTGTTTACACGCAAGGAAAAACGTTTACGTAGACCTCTTAAGATCTTACGCAAAAGTGCTGGGGCTGGAGCTATTTTATTTATGGGATACTCGTGTGGTGAACCACAGTGGAAAGCCACATTTTCCATTGGCTTCTGAAGAGTGCGCAGAAACTTGAAGGACTGTGTTTAACTAGCCCCAAACGTAGCCAATAGTTTGAAAACTCAATCAAAAGAGAAGGCACAAACACCTAAAAGATTAAATCCGCTTTAATGACAGCAAAATTCATATGTTAGACTGCGCACACATTATGAATTTTTTACTAAATCTGATATAAACCATGGCCATTTCAAACACTTTCACTTTTGTATTTATCTGCCAATTATATAAATCGAAGTTCCGTGTAAAATCAGCTCCGTCAGTTTTCAGCTTTTTTGAAAAAGCTTAAAAATCAAAAAATTTCCTTGTGCACGTCTTAACTGAAAACTAAATTTAAATTGCAACTAAACGAGTATGAAGAAGAAAAGTAGAAAATTTTCTAAAATCTTTTTTAATGCTTGTCGTTGCGTTGTTCGAAAAATGTAGTTTCAATGAGCGTTTTGTGATACTTTTAGCTTTTTAATATTTAAAACAGTAAGAGATGCCAAATTCCTACTTGATGATGACATTTGAAAATTTTTAAAGTCTGATCAAAGTTAATCAAATAAACTTTAACCAAAGTTGTACTTAAGGTTTTAAAATATTATTTAAATATTTTCGCGAATTTATCTGTACAAATTTACTTTTATTTAATTATTTGTTTCTCCCAACAAAAGTAGCAAGAAAATGGTTTAAAAATTGCATAAAGTTTTTCGTTTTTCTTGCTTTGATTAAAACTCATAACAGTTTCATAATGAACAATAATCCAACCATATAAACCAGACCAAGCAAAGCTCAGCAACAACAATTAAGTTTATTTCAACTATACACAACTTTTTCATAAAAAAGTACTTAAAAAAACCTTAAAGTGAAAATCTTTCAGATAAGACTCATCAACTTAAAAACTTTTTAACCAAGTTCAGATTTAAGCTAAAAAAAGTAAAAAAAAAAACCAATTTAAATGAAACCATCTACTAGTTTTGTGGCCAATATTTGGTCGATGTATGTATGTGTATATCCTCAAAACTTTTTTAAGTGTTACCAAATAAAGGACTGTTTCTATATGTATAAGTGTATGTGTGTTGTTTCTTATATTTTGGTAAAGGATAAAGTTACAAATTAGCTTAGTATCACGGTATTTACACCTGACGTTCCAAATACAAAGATAACGAACTTAAAAGAAAACTTACCTTTACTTAAGTAACTTGATAAAACTTTTGGCATCTTTAGAGAATGTGTGTACTTGGAGAAAATCTTTAAATAGTTACTTTTAATTTGTTTAAAAAAACTATATTATAGGTTGTTGGTAAGATTTTTTGATGCTGCATAAAAAAATTTGTTGACAAATTCTAAGTGACCTTTTTGCAAAAGTAAACAGGTAAAAATTCAGAAAGGAAGAAAAAAATTATTTTAACTGTTAAATGCTCTACTTTATTTTGAGAACTTAAATTTTATTCTGGCGCTGGCTGGGCTAATATAAATTATACTTAGTTTTAAGATTTGAATACTTATTTTTAGTTCGCATAAAGGAAGATATAATAATAAAAATGCACTTCTTTAAGGCAAGTTTTTCAACAGAAAACAAGTTTTTTTAATTTCCGGATTTTTCTTGGTGAGTTTTATTAAGGGTAATTTTATTGCGTAGAGTATAAATTTTTCTCAAATCACTGGTAAGAATTCAAACTTTTTAATTAAAATTAAATTAGATAAAGACAGTAGCCGTTAAACAAAAAAATTCAGCCCACTTGGGTATGCCAATTCAGGGCCTTGGTTTTACCCATAAAAATAAAGAAAGTGAAATTAAGAATAAAACTAAAGAAGAACTAAAACGTAGAAATATATAAGAAAAAAATAGCAATTGGATCAAGCAGATCAACTAGGTCTCTGGTGGGAATTAGGCTTGCATCGCAGGTCTAAATAAATAAATAAATTAATAAATTAATACTAATTCTTGATTTTTAGTTTGGCTCTAGTTCATATAATTTCTTTTTATCAGAAAAAATTATTATTTTCCGTTAATGTTGAAAGATACTTTCAATTTGAAAAAAGCTGATTTTTCTACCGCTACTAGCCGAGTAGAATGCATTTTCGAAAGCAGCTACGCAATTTCGTCATCAGTACTCTTTGAACGGTAGTAGTGTATTTGGTTGTAAACATCACCTATTTAACTTACATGTAACAGAGAAAAGTATACGGTATCAGTGTTGTCCTTCTGTTTTTATTTTGTAAGTTAGGACGAAGTTTACTTTTCATATACACTATGCTTTTTTCCATTAAAAGTCTCTTTGGCAACACTTGACTAACGGACAAGCATTAATCCATCTCTCAGATGGAACGAAACGCTTTTCTATTATTGTATATCATACAATAGGGGTAATCACTTTTTTTTTTTTTTTTTTTTTTTTTTTTTCAACGACAAATTGACAGAAATTATTAAAGATCATTTTTGCACCGTGCCATGTGTGAGTTATATGCTAATTTTTATTTTTTAAATAAATAAAAAATAGCATCTTGATGGTACTAAAAAGAAGTTTTTGGAACTTTAAAATATATATGATTTTTAATTTTTTTCTTTTGGCAAGAAAATTTTTATATTTTTAATTTATTTAAAAAAAAAAACAAGTAATAGCGCTATATTCAGCTGTGCCGAATCTTACATACCCTTCAAAACGTGCAGGGATTTTTTCACAACTTTTTTCAAATTGTGTATGGTAACACCCTTTGGAGGTGGTAATAGGTAAATATATTCTAGAAAAATGTTTTTTAAGAACAATTGATTAGGGTCAGTCTTACAAACGACCTACCCACGGGCACCCTGGAAGCTGTAGGGGGGATTTATTACAATTTCCAACACATTATATGGGAACCCTCTTAGGCGGTGGAGATAGGAGGTAAGTATGTTTTAGGAAAATGTTTTGGAAAGATAATAATTGGGGGAAGTTTTTTACATTATTTTTCTTAATTTGTATGGCAACCCCCCTCGTTGATGGAGATAGCGGGTAAGTATGTCCTAGGAATATGTTTGGAAGGAAAATCTAATGGGAGCTTGTGATACATTTTATTCCACTAAAAGTGACTCCGAGAAGTTTTAGGGGTTTCTGCCCTATTTTTTTTTCAAATTTTGTATGGAAACCCTGTTAGGAGCTGGAAATATGGGGTATGTATGTCCTACGAAAATGTTATAATGGAAAAATTGTTTAGGGTTGACCTTTGTAGGAGCACCCTGGGAGCTGTAGGAGCGATTAAAAAAAACTAAACTTTGTATGGCAACTCTGTTAGGGGACGTAGATAGAGTATAAATATGTTCCACATAAATGAAAAAAAAAACTAATGGAAGTCGGTCTTATATTGTACCAATGTGCACGCGCTTCCAGGGCAGTTGAATGGTTTTTTATGTACACATTTTAGAGAAATAAACAGAGTTGGTCTTGGCTTTTCACTTATATCTCGGTCAGTTTTTGGGCGATATTTTTGGATTTTAAAAGCGGTTTGCTCGCAAATATTTCTAATATTTTGATGCCACCTTTCGGGGAGTTTAAAAAGTTAATTTCAGCCTTAACAGATGGTCAGACGGGCATCGCTTAATCGATTTTCCTATATATATACTCTATGGGGTCGCAGATGGATACTAAAGAAATTAAAAACGGAATGACTAATTTATATAGACACTTATCACTTACGATTATTATCGTTATAATTAATTTTTATAAAAAAATTTAAAAATTATAATTATTCTTCCCAAGAGAAATAAATTTTTACGAACAACAAATTTAAAAAAATAATAACAATGATTTTTTGACCAAAAGTATAAAAATAAAAAAAACTCATAAGCTTAAAAATCAATTTTTTTCAACATTTTATATTTTTTTAGTGGCATTTTTTTCACAATTTTAACAGAAGGCAGCTGTTTCCTAATCTTTCTTACAATGGGATTTTTTTCTCTGAGCACAAGCTGTCAATAATAAAAAGAGACTCGTTATCGGTTGTTCCTTGAGCTATGCCTCAATTTGTTATGTGCAGCTTGCCCCGCCACGTCTAATACATATGGTGAAGAACAGAGCTAAGACCCATTATTTTGTGGGCCATTTACTTGTGTGCGCCAACCATCTGATCCAGGTGTTAAATCCAGACATATACATTTTGTAGTATTGGGCTAAAATCTAAAATGGTTTCTGCGGCAATTTCGATGAGTTGACAACGCAATTGAAGGGATCAGTCGAGATAACAACTACAGATATTTTATGAGCATAGTACGATGTTATAGTTTTAACTGAATAATGTCTTGAATACATCTCGTTTTAGATCCAACATTTCCTTCGGTATGCATGCTTTGTTTTTGCGCATAGTTCCTGCATTCGCCAAAAAATTTCACCATCAAAACCGTAGCCAAATCGAAAGAAGAGCAAAAGTTATCGGTATATTCTGTTTGTCTAAAACCAGTATGTTTCTTGACATATTTCATAAAGCCAAACGGTATTAATTTTGGTGTTTTGTAGAATAAACTATTTCCTTCTGTGCATAAATTGAATTGACATTGCACATTCACCAGATTTTAATTCCGTATTTGGCTGGTTTCGAAGATTTATACTGGTTGAAACATGTGTGGCCTCGGTATGGGAACAATTGTTCGTCAATTTTTTTTTATATGGACACCCTTGTAAGAGCTGAAGTTACAGGCGAGAAATGAAACGCAGCAGTTCTCAAGTAAACGTCAACGAAGAACGTCTTCAGCGCATGTAGTTAAACGGTGTCGTACACATTCATATTAAATAATGTTATTGTTTGTTTTCTTTATTTTCTATTCCTACTATTGTTTAAATAAAATGAATTTCAATTAAAATATACGTGTTGCCTTTAGGTCAGAAGTGAGATCGAATTCACAAATCTTAAAAGAAATGTGTAATAAATATAATAAATAAAAAAGTAACGTTAAATTAACAAAAAAACTATAAAAAACAGTGACGCATGTGCAAAATAAAAAAAGTAATTGTTCATATGTAAATTAGCTTGTGCGCGAAAGTAATTATTAAGTTTGCTTGTGCGGGACGAGCCGGAATGAAAAATTGCTGATGAGTAAAAGTTCTTTGGAACAATGCAAAAACGGACACAAGCATACGAATATAAAAAAGTGATAATTAAGACCATCCTATCATGCTAATGATATTGGTTGGCAGGCATTTAAGCATACGAAAATTGTGTAACGGCAAGCTAAATAATGTTTTTTTTCAAATAATAACATAGAAACCAAACGTGCAAAGAAAAAATATACATATACAAAAAAAAATAGAATATCAACGTATATAACAGTGGTAACGGAGAAAAAGTACATACATATGTACATATTGATGAGACCGTTTATGTGTATAGTTAATTTTGAAAAAAAAACTAACAAATATAAACAAAAAGACAGTGTTTAAAGAAAAATAAAACGTAGTAAAATCATGTAAGTAACGATAAAACATGAATTTAACGAATAACCAACGGTTACAATAAACGATATTGCAAGCTCAACAGTGCGTGAGAAAAACGAAAAAACGTATACAGTAAAGAACCAAAAGTTGTGTCAAAAACGCTTAACGTTAAAATCAAACAATTGATAACAATTATACTGTGAAAAAAACATAAAATGCCTTTAATTTCAACACTAAAAGTTGCCCTTTTAAAAGAGCTACTACGGGAACGTAATCTGTCAACGGTCGGTACGAAAAACGAGTTGGTAAAACGCCTCATAGACCACGAAGAGTCTGAGGAAGTCGAAATTGACGAAACGCGAACGAACGATAACTTAGCGGCACAAATCGATGACTTACGCGGAATGCTTGAAAATGTCATGGCTATTGTGCAGAGCCAAGTAAATAAAACGGTGCAAACGCAAAACGATAATCGCGAAAACGATATTCACGAAAACGACATCCGCGAAAACGTAAATGTAGAACGGCATCGCGATTTACGATCACCAAATCGGGAAACGCGTGAACGTAATTCGTACAGTGTTAGGGAAATCGCCGATACCCTACCGGAATATGATCCAATCAAGGATCACGTTTTTAGCATCGATCAATTTATCGACCGAGTAGATCAGTCGATGCAAGCGTATAATTGGAACGAGAAATGTATGATGCTGGCGATTTTTACTAAATTGAAGGGCCCTGCGAAATTGTGGTTGGACGCTTCTGCAACTACCTACGTTACGTGGAACGAATTGGCAGCAGCGTTAAAAGAAGAATTTGGTGTTGAGCCCGATGAAGCGGACATTCATTTCAAAATGTCAAGAGCAACAAGAGAAACTGGTGAGTCTATTAATGAATATTGTTTTCGAATGAGCGCTCTGGGTAGACGTCACAATCTGAGTGACTCCGCCATTATTAAGTATACACGCGAGGGGCTAAAGCATAGAGAACTACAACACTCTTTAGCTACTGTTCGATTTAAAACGATGAAGCAAATGCGCGATACATGTGAAGAATATTTTTCGAATATAGCAAGCTGCTCGCGCGAATCAAAATCAGCGCCAACGCCAAAGCGTAATGATTCTAACAACAGACCCGTGAACAAACCTCCTGCAAGTATGGAAGCGACGACTCCAGATAAAAAACCGGTTGTATGCTTTAACTGCTCCGAAGCAGGGCATATATCAAGTTCATGTCCAAAGCCGCCGCGTCGAACAAGATGCAAAGATTGTCAACGTGTACATCCAAAAGGTACCCCCGAACACTGTGGTCAAGGTAGCGTCCGTTCCTCAAATAGCGTAGAAAAAGGTTTGTCAAATAAGAAAGTCACGATCAATGGAGTGGACATGTTCGCGTTAATCGATACAGGTAGCGAGTGCACAATGATAAAGAAATCTAAAGCAGCTCAACTCACTCAAAATAGGGAAAAATGTAACATCCGTATTAGCGGCGTGTGTGGCGGAACGCGTGTGTTAACCGAAATGATTACCGCAGAAATAAACATTGATAACGTTAAAATGTGTGTGAACTTATACGTAGCCGATGATGATACGTTTTCGTCGGATTTAATTATCGGTAATGACATATTTACGAACAATAACATCCGCTTTATTTGCAACGGTAACGGGCAACATTTCGAGTATTTAAACGTGTCGAAAACGGAGATCGCGGAAAAAACAAAAAGCGAAATAACTAAAATAGCACACGGCGAAATAAATGATGAAACACGATTTAATTTATACAAAATAATTAACGAATTTCGCGAGGTGTTTGGCAATGAACTGAACGAAATTGGGTTGACAAACGCAACGCAAATGGTCATCTCCCTTAAAACAAATGAACCGTTTATGTCGAAACCTTACAGACTCCCCGAGATGAAAAAAGAGTCGGTCAGAAAAATTATTAACGAACTATTAACAAACGGCATTATCAAGAAATCTACGTCAGAGTTCGCCAGTCCGATTGTGCTCGTAAAGAAGAAAAACGGTAGTGATCGTTTATGCGTCGACTATCGTAAATTAAATCAACGTATGACCAAGGAAATTTTCCCGACGCCGAACGTAGAAGAACGGTTGGAAGAGGTTATGAAATTTAAAATTTTCTGCGTTTTAGATCTTAATAATGGTTATTACCAAATTCCAATAGAAGAAAAGAGCCAAAAGTATACTGCTTTTATAACACCTGATGGAATGTACGAATTTAGGCGCATGCCCTTTGGACTCAAAAACGCACCCGCCGTTTTTCAGCGACTAATGGCATTGATTCTCGAAAACACCCAGGTGGGTGACGTTATTCATTACATGGATGACATTGTTATCGGTAGTAACACCGTCGAAGAAATGTTTGAAAAATTAAAACGTGTGTTTAACGCTTTGCGATATTTGAACCTAACAATAAATGTCAACAAATGTGAGTTCTTTAAGGAGAGCATAGAGTTCTTAGGACACCAAATTAAAAACGGAGGTATGAGTCCAGGAACCATTAAGACAAACGCAATTTCAGAATTTCGAACACCGACCAACGTTAAGGAAGTCAGGCAATTTCTGGGTTTAAGTGGATATTTCCGGAAGTTCGTACCGGGTTACGCAATAGTCTCCGAACCGCTAAGAAAACTTTTGAGAAAAGATGCACAGTTTCAATGGGAGCCAGAACAAAATCAAGCTTTTGAGTCACTTAAACTAAGCCTCACCGCGAGCCCTGTTATAATTGGTTATAAAACCACCGCAGATCACCAAATACACACAGACGCCAGTTCCATCGGACTTGCTGGTGTTTTGTTACAAAACGAAAACAACGACTGGAAACCAGTAGCGTTCTTCAGCAGAGCAACCTCAAAAGATGAAAGCAGTTATCACAGCTACGAGTTGGAAACCCTGGCTGTCGTTGAAACCCTGGAGAGGTTTCGATATTACGTTTACGGTAAAAATGTTACTGTTATAACAGACTGTAACTCAATAAAAACAACAATGGAAAAAAAGGAACTAATACCACGCATCGCGAGATGGTGGTTGCGTATACAAGATTTCGACATAACGATTGAACATCGTTCAGGCCAACGTATGCAGCATGTTGACGCATTAAGCCGAGCACCCCACGAAAAACCGAGCGATACTGAAGCGGCCTCCTTACGAATTGCAAAAACCAGTATAAACGAAAACGATTTTTTATATTCCATGCAGATTCAAGACGAGAAGATACGTGAAATAGCAGATAAACTCAAGGCTGGTGACAAAGAAATGGCAAAGGATTTTGTTATTAAAAAAGAGCGACTTTTCCGCAAGGTAAACGACAATCTTCTGTGGGTGGTTCCGAAAGCTCTAAGATGGCGAATTATTCAGGAGCAACACGACAACGCAGGACATTTAGGAGTCGACAAAACGGTAACAGGTATCCAAAGACATTTCTGGTTTCCGCGTATGCGAAACGCTGTGAAATCGCATATAAAGTCGTGTGTCGAGTGTGCCTATAATAAAGCACCAGGTGGAAGGGAAGAAGGCGTGTATCATTACGAAAATGTGGACCCCATACCTTTCCATACAGTTCACCTGGACCACCTAGGGCCGTTCCCAAAAAGCGCAAAACGAAACGAGCATATTCTAGTCATCGTCGACGCATTTACCAAATTTACCATCGTCAAACCCGTCAAAAGCACCGCAACAAAACACGTTCTTAACATCCTAAATGAGGTCAGCGAGTATTTCGGTATGCCATCAAGAATTATCACTGATCGGGGAACAGCTTTCACTTCACATGAATTTTCACGTTTCTGTCATGCTAACGATGTAAAACACATTCTAAATGCAGTCCGTACACCTAGAGCAAATGGTCACGCGGAGCGGACTAACCGAACAATTTTAGGAATGTTGTTGCCATCAGCGAAGGACGACAAACACTGGGACGAGCAACTAAGGCGTATCCAATGGTCAATCAACAGTATGCAAAATAAGACGACTGGCAAAACACCACAGGAACTTCTATTCGGCTTTCAACCAAGAGACATCTTACAGCATAAGCTCGTACTCATCCTTCACAATGATGACGTAATGAATTCTGAGGAATTAGACAATCTACGCCACGATACAGCCAAAAAAATTGATGCAAGTCGGAAAAAAACCAAAGAGTATTACGACAGGAAACATGCCAAGCCAAAAACTTACAACGAAGGTGATCTAATATTAGTTGAAAATGAACCAGCAGCAACTGGTGCCTCCCGGAAACTAGAGCCTCGTTACAAAGGTCCTTTTATGGTTACTAGTGTTCTAGACAAGGATAGATATGTCGTAGAGGATTTGCCAGGATCCAGCAGAACACAGCGTCATTACAAATCAATATACTCGTCAGATAAAATCAAGCCTTGGTGCAGCTTACCAGCGGATGAAACCGGATATTCCAGCGATGAAAATGAAGCGGCTTACGATACAGATGATGGTGCTGTCTACAATCGAGGTCGATTATCAACAGGATGGCCGACTGTAAGAGCTGAAGTTACAGGCGAGAAATGAAACGCAGCAGTTCTCAAGTAAACGTCAACGAAGAACGTCTTCAGCGCATGTAGTTAAACGGTGTCGTACACATTCATATTAAATAATGTTATTGTTTGTTTTCTTTATTTTCTATTCCTACTATTGTTTAAATAAAATGAATTTCAATTAAAATATACGTGTTGCCTTTACCCTGAACATATAGAAGCTCCAAGTTCCTAATGAGCTTGTTCGAAAGAATATAAATTACGGGCTTATTCACGTACATATTTAAAAAATTTTTTATCTCCTGTCTCACTATTACTATCGTAAATAGGTATGCACAGGCTATATTAATCCATATGCACTATTTCGTTTGTAAATGTGAATAAAACCAAACAAATGTACACAAATTGCCTGATTTTATGCTTATTGTGTTCGCCGGAAGTAGTTTTAGGAAGCTGTGAACGAATGCGACACAAATACCCCAAACAAAGAAATTATAACACTTTTTTTCGCAAAAGGTCTGCACATATCTAGTTAAACCTTTTAGGGCTAGGCGATCAATTCATAATTTATCGTATGTGTCCCACTTCTAAGTCCTAAATTTCTTTTATAAATTTTGTAGCAAACACCCTATTTTCAGGACTTTTTTTGCAAATAATTTTTAGTCTTAAATTGCATAAAAGAAATCAACCCTTAAACTATTAAAAATTATAAAATATAAAATCTTTATGATGGTCGGTATAAATATAAAATCTTGTTTGAATATTCTAAATATGAAGAATTTTTCCACAGTTTTAACACAGTTTGCCCAATTCAGTTTAATTTCATAAAATATTTCGTAACAAATAAATACTGCTGTAGGATAAGATATAGTCGACCATGATCGATTATATTACTAACAAAATTGTTTTTTGACTTTTACTTGTTATCATTTAAAAATAATTAAACTTGTTTTTGTTTGTTCTGAGGGATTTGCATTAAAACAAAAGACTTTTTTAATCTGTTGTCTGTTATGATTTTGATTTGTCTCTTGTTTTAATTTTCTGGTTCTATGGTTCGATTTTGGTAGTTTTACTGTCAAGTTGATGTTTAAAACAAATGTTATCTGTTTGTAAAGTTTGTTGTTTTTCAATTAGCATTGCAATGTTGAAATCGAATATTTTATTTCTACTTAAACTACTGCTGTTACTTGTACAACTATTTAGCACCAACTTGTCAGCACAAAGTAAAATATATACACATGCACACATAGCAAGTCCATTGAATTTTTTAAAACTTTGTTCAAAAAGGATAAAATAAAACCCACTAACTTCTGGCAAACTGAGAAATTCTGCTGAATTGAATTAAAATTGGAGTGGAAGAGAAGTAGTGAACTGGTCATTATTTGTCAACACAAGTGAGAAGTTATTTGTTTGTTTGACTTTTATGAAGTTAATAATATTTTTTTAAACTCAACTAAAAAAACTAACAGCAAACTTATAAAGTTAAGGAAATTAAATTTAAATATTTTGGTGCAGAGATAAAAAATATGGTTTCGAGAAACTTTATATATGAAAAATTTTTTTTAATTTTAAACATTTTTATGAACTATTTTTAAGATATAAAATTATTTTTATTTGTAAATCTTATGACCTGCTTTTTACACTCTCTTCTATTTTTTGTTTTGAGACATAAAGAAATAATTTTACAGTTTTTAACAATTGTAATTTCTTTTTATAAAAAAGAAATTATGAAATTGAGCTTGATATACGAAAAGAGTTGTAACCTTCTAGCAAAATTAAAGCCATAAAAGTTATAGTTATTGACCTTTGAACCAAAAGAAACTACGATTTTAATTGAAAAAAAAACAAATAGAATGAAGGCAACAGAAACTAGATAACTACTTGTACATATTAAGCAACAACGTTGCTGACTGACTAAGTGATTAATCCTCGTATGTAAGACCCAAATGTGTAAACTAAGTGATTTGAAATTTGAGCTGCGGGATCCGCTGTATGTATCAACTAAGATGACATTTTTCGAAACTTGGAACTAAAGGGGATAAAAAAATCCAGAAACGGCAAAAATTAAATTGAAAAATGTACATGTGTGATTGAGTTGTGATTGAAAAGTGGTTGAGGTTGGAGTCAGAAGTAAACCAAGGGAACAAAAACATATAAAAAAGTTATTGTCTGGCAAGCCTGTTTTCATAACAACCTTCACCATAATTCATTTAGTTAAAATAACCATCACATGTATGGAAAACATTATGTAGGATAAAAGGATATTTAGGAAACGGGACTTTAATAGACTCGTGGAAGGTTATAATTAATTTATTTAAAATTTTTTCATAACTCAGAACTTCAGTTCGTGGCACATTGTCTTATATTTATGCAAAATTTTGTAAAATACTTTTTTGGCGAAAAAAAAATATATATCCAAAATTGTCTTAAAATAGGACAGTGGTGAGTTTATATAAAATAAAAAAAAGCGCTCCTATACCAAATCATATTTATTGAAATTTTATTAAATAAGATATACAAAATTTTAAGGAGAAAGGGTAACATCCGTGTTAACTAGAAAAACTTCAACAAAATAATTGTTTTATTATTAACGAAATTTTTAAGAAAATTGAAAAAAATATTTTTATACCCTTCACATAGTGATTAAGGTATATGTATATCAGTTTGTCATTCCGTTTATAATTTCTTTATTTACCATTCGCGACCCCATAAAGCATATATATTCTGGAGCCTTATAGATAGGGAAATCGATATAGCCATTTCCGTCTGTCCGTCTGTTAAATCGAGTTTCCGGACTCAAATAAAAAGACAGAGATCAGTTATGGGTGTCAAACTATTAAAAATATCCTGCAGACAATCGTTGTTTAAAATCAGCAAAATCGGTTGAATATTGACCGAGATATAAACGAAAACTCAAAATAAACCAGTTTTTTAGGACAAAATCCGTTCATATATCTATATTTATCTCAGTAATATAGTCATTCTTGCCACACACAAAGCACAAAATTTTTTCAACGTTAAACATACCTAATTAAAGCTTTTTATTTTTTTTTTTATTTTTATACTAACGCCATTTAGGAAATATCCCACTCGTGTCTTAAGCTAATTTAACTAGGTCAAACTAAAGTTCTAAGAATTGTATGAAAAAAATATTCAGTAAATATATTTAACCCCAAAATCTCTAAGCGTGCTAAAAAATACCAGGATTCCAAGAAATCCCAAAACCCCGAGAAGCTTGGGATTCCTAAAAATCAATTCCGATTGTCATCCATAATAGTCAACCTGGGTGTAAGACATATGTTGCGTATACTTAATATTTAATACAAACTTCATATTTGTTAAACATACGCGGTGATTTATTTTGAATTGATGTCAGAAGTCACTCGAAAATTAATAATTTATAATGAGTCAACAAATATTAAAATACAGACATTGACCAATATAAAGGTCAGATTTCAACTAAGCGACAAGGAGTTTATTTTTATTGAATTTTTAAACCCTTTTAGAAACATCAAAGTCTGATTCCTATCCCAGAAGAGGCACTAAGTAAAGTTGAAGAATTTTTGGTACTTTTTTTCTTTAAATGTTTGTTTTTTTCTGCTAATATGTTTTTTCCTAATTAATAATGATATAAGGAAAGCTTCTGACTTTATATAAAATTTTTCTTATTTTTAATATACATTTTAAAAGCATTTTATTGCTCTCCTGCAATACAAAATTTTTAATTTTTGCTTATCTCCTCAATTGAAAAAATCCAGATAAAAGTAAAATAAAATTAAAAAAAAAATTAGAGCTACAACTTGTGAATTCCTTTAGTTTTGAGTAGCTTTTCTCCTTTAACATTATTTTAGCAACTAAATTTATTTTGGTAAACTTACTGTTTTGTATAAATTATTTACCTTGCAACCACTTATTAAGCTATCATGTTAGTTTGAATTAAAAGAAAACTATTTAAACTCTTCACCCAAAAAATACTCTTTGTTAAATTGTTAAAAATATGTAAATTATTTTTTCATTGGGCTTTACTATGCAATTACAAGTGTTACTCGGATAATAAAAAATATATAAAAATAAAAATAAAACAACGTTTTTGTTAGAGTTCAACTTAGTCTTATTGCTAATGTGTACTTACCAAAAAATCTGTACAAAAGTAGAATAAAATAAATTTAAATATAAAATTTTCAATTTAAGTGTTACATGGAAAATTATAGAGTGTGTGCTTTCAACAATTTATTTTGTTTATTTTACTTAAGTACAAACAACAAAAACATATATATTTAGAAGCGTTAGTAGATGTCTTAAAATTGTTGATTTAGTATTAGTGGGAGCTTTTTTTAAATTCGGATTTTATAAACTCTGTTATTAAAAATAAAGCTGTTGAGTTGTAGTAAATTAAATTGTTTATTTTTAGGTTTGTATGTGTTTTTTTTATTCTTTTTAATACATACTATTTATCTACTTGTTATTAAAGGAATAAAATATTTTATGTTAAGTATTTATGTTAGCTTAACATTGTCTTGCGGACTACGATTTTGTACTAATAAATATCTTACCTTTACTAAAGGTTTTATTAAATGAATCAGAATCGGTTTCCGAATATTTTGCCGGCTTATTCGTCAGTTTCAACGGTTGTATGTGTGATCATTGTTTTTAAAACAAAAGCTATATTATTTGATGTAAGCTGCAAAAGTAAAGCCAGTAAACTTGACGACTTATCCTCCAGTATAACGGGCACCTAACTTATAAATGTGATAATTACATGGCAAGCTTTAATCGTCCCGTACCTCCTTTGAGGGAAAGTTAATATCCTATCAGCTTATAAAAGGCATGCAAACGAGTGCAAGAAATTCTTTGAAAACTCGACAGAGATATAAGAAACAAGTAAGAAAACCCTACTGACAAACAAACAAACTCATATAAAACATTATGTTTCAACCACTACCTGCAAAAGAGCTGTTAAGGAAAAATAAAAGCAGCGGCCCGGATAATATAGCAGCGAAATTCCTCGAATATTTATTAGACATTTTGGCAACTGTATATTGAATCCAGTCTTTAACCAGATCTGAATGGACCAAAAAAGAGACTTACCCAAATACAGACACTGCTTTGGGATCAAAATTGAATGTGGTTTTCCGTTTGCACAACCTTACGTCAAGAACGAAATAGGCTCAGACCACAAAGTTCCTGTGTAAACCGAATTAGTACCGTTTGTCTGAGTGTAAAACAGTCGTTAAAACGGCGTTTCCTCCTGTATCTACTACTTAAAACAAATAGGCAGTTTTGTTTTAAATCGCTTACTAACATGCCAAAAAGGTTGCAAAATACATTAAAAAAATTTTACGAACTTAACACAGAATTTCTGTACAAATATTTTCAAATAATAAATGTCGGAAAATGGACTCAAAATATTTATATGAGCTGAAAAATGGACGGACGGACATACCTCAATGAATTTAAAAATGATTCTGATTTGATCGTTATACCTAAAGTTTATAATTTTTAGACACGCATACATAAGAAAATGTGAATTAAATGGTCACAGTTTTTACAATGAAAAAGAAAATGGTTGGAACAAAAAAAAAAAAAAAATAAAAATTAAGCCTAGCATATACGATACATAAATTTTTAAGAAATATGTTAAACTATTTAAAACATCTTATATGTCAAAGAATTTACTTTATTTTGTAACAAACTAAAACCAACAAAATTTATTTATTTGAATGTATTTTTGTATTACGCCATATTAAAGTCTCCTTTTAAACAGAAAACCTAAATTGAAACCCATGCATTTCTATGGCACCCATAAAATATGTTTACTTTGTCACATAAAGGTCATGTGGAACCGTTAAGTGTTGTTAATTAAAAAACAAGGCAAGGTTACCACACAATTACAATTGTCTCGCTGCGAATTGTACGTACGTATATAAGTATGTATGTATGTGTGCAAGTGTGTATTTAAGTTAGCGGTTGTGATTACTGCAGCATACCTGACACTTAACACTATCGTATTATATTTTAGCCGTGCCTGGTTGTAAATTAGTATGCTCTATGCTAAACAAAAACAAAATATTTTAACTTAAAATCTTTAATGTAAGTAATACTATCTACCGCTCAGCTGGATGTGTTAGTGACAATGAAATTTCCTGTTTATGAGAATGTACTAAAATTACTCTTGTACTATTGTCTTCTTATAATGAAAACTATAAATCTGTGTATGTATCTTTGCATGTTTGGTGTTATATTTCTTGTACAATGTTAACAAATAACATAAGTTTATTATACTCGTGCTATGAGTGTGTTAATTAAGTGTCATGCTTTTTATGGATTGTTTGCTTGTGCATTAGGATTTAATTAAATATTTCTTAAGGTAAATTGTTAAATGTTTGTTAATTTTTTTAGTTTATTTATGTTATGTTATAAATTTTGTGGAAAAAGTCGAGGCCAAAGATAAAACAAACCGCAGTGAAATGCAAAATGAGGACAGTAGACATTCACAGAAAAAAAATTTACATGGAAAATATTTAAGAGATATTAATTATTAACATAAATTTGCCTCAAGCATAACATACTAAAGTGAATATGTAAAATATATATCTCTGCGAACTAATTAACTTATTTTATTCATGTTTGATTTTAAAACAATTAAGAGCGCTATATTCGGCTGTGCCGAATCTTATATACCCTTCACATTGGTCTTTAAGTATATCCAGCCGAGTAATTTTGTACTGCAAATAATATAATAAAAAACCTTGTGCGAGTTTTAAAGTCCATAGAAAAATATACAAAATTTTAACGTTCGCATAAATAATAGAAATAGATGAAACAGGTTTGAGGTCGAGAGTTTTAAAAGTTTTCGACATTATTCATATTTAAAGGTTTATAAAACTTGCTAAATGTAATGGGATGTTCTAGTCTCCCTGCTCCTCTCCAACTTTTTCTCCAAAATGTATGAAGTATTTGATTATTACTTTTTGTAGAATATTCGAAGTCGATAGCTGTAATAGTTTTACAGATGTAGCGTATCGAAAATTTTATAAAAATTGTGATTTTGTATGGGAGCTACCCTTTCTTCAACCCCCCCCCCCTCAAAAAATAGTTTTCTTCAGGGTGTCGCACTTGATGTCTAATTACCTTTTGTAGAGCATTTAATTTCGATATCTGTTATAGTTTCCGAGATATAGCATATCGAAAATTTAATAAAAATTGTTAATTTGTATTGGAGCTACCCTTTCTTCACCCCCCATCCAAAAATTGTTTTCTTAAGAGCGAAGCCCTTGATGTCCAATTACTTTCTGTAATTTCATACAAATCATTAATTTGTATGGGAGCTACCCCTTTTTTGCCTCCAGTCAAAAAATTTTTTCTTAAGAGCGTAGCCCATGATGTCCAATTACTTTTTGTAGAACATTTGATTTCGATATCTGTTACAGTTTCCGAGATATAGCGTATCGAATATATCATAAAAATCGTTAATTTGTATGGGAGCTACCCCTTTTTTTGACCCCACTCAAAAAATTTTTTCGTTGTATTGTAGGTCTTTGCGTGCAATTACTTTTTGTAGAACATTTTAAGTCGATAGCTGTTATAGCTTACGAGATATAGCGCATAAAATATTTCATCAAATTTGTGCAATTGTAGGAAAAATACCCCTTCCCCTGGTTCTATCTGAAAAACCTTTTTCCATTATTTAGATCTTTTCTTTAGAAGTATCCGTGCCAAGTTTTGTGGCAATATTGACTATACTTACTAAGATATATAGGGATATATTAACGGATTTTGTCCTAAAAAAATGGGTTACTTTGGGTTTTCGCTTATATCTCGGTCAATAGAGAACCGATTTTGCTGATTTTAAATAGCGATTGTTAGCGTGATATTTCTAATCGTTTGACACCATTATCTGGTCTGCATCTTTTTATTTGACTCCGGAAACTTGATTTCAACAGACGGACAGACGGACAGATGGACATGGCTATATCAACTTCCCTATCTATAAGGATCCAGAATATATATACTTTATGGATAATAAAGAAATTACAAACGGAATGACAAACTGATATATACCCTTATCACTATGTGAAGGGTATAAAAAGATAGAGCTTTAAGCTTTTGAAACTCTTTTATAGAGCTTTTGGCACTACAAATTTAAAAAATGGAAGCATTTTAAAATACAAGCAAAAAGTATTTCGTATTTATTTTTTTAAAAAATATTAAAAAAATCTTTTTTTTTAAGTTTTTGTTACCATGTTAGTTGCATTTACTTTTTGCATAAATCTATTAGCAGCGGAAAAAACAAACAACAACAAACTCAAGCATTAAACAAATCAAAACACTATAAATTATAAGCAACCAACTGAAAAAACATGACATGTACATAAGTTTCCTAATGCATAAATTATATTTAACTTCAACAGAAACACCTGCCTTTCTAACGCTCAAACACTGTTTTGTTTTTTTATTTTTTTAAAAACACACTCCCCTGCGAAAAAAGCATAAAAAAGAAAACAAAGTAACTAATAAATGGGATAATCCCTCTATCCCTTATTATTATTATCCTTAGGATTTTATGCTTTAAATACCTCTAACTATGTTAAAATACCAAAAGTTTTTTAAAAGAAGAAAGTTTGTTTAAAGATATTGACAAAAAATAATATTTGTTAAGTGGAATGATTAATAAAGTATGAGCTTTTTTTCGTTATGAAAAAAGTGTGAAAAGACAGGATCGCCAGTATTTAAGTTATCAATAAGTTATTTCGAGGCTATTTTATAAAATTCTTGTGCCCTTTATGGAAAAATAAAATAAGAACATTTTTTCTGTAACAAAGCTAGGTATATTTAAAAAATTGTAAAGACAGAAAATATAATGTTGAATAAGTTTCAGAAAAATTCTATATATATTTAATTACTTCAAGCCTATACTAAAAGAATAAAAAAGGATTTGGTTATTAAACTAATTTGAATTAAGCACACAAATGTTAAAATTGCATCTCTCATAAAACTCACTATATTTAGAACTTTATAAAAACCGAAAAAAAAAGATTTTTTCAATTCAATACTTTTTTCATTTTGGTTTCTTTGAACTGGGCCTGTTTGTGCGGTAGACAGTTTTTTTTTTGAAAAAAATTTATTTCAGGCAAATGGCTGGAACAATTTAGCTGTTTTTTGGACCTATGCTTTGGTAGATTTTCTATTAATTTTCCGAAATAAGTTACCTACACTCACGATATGCCATGCGTAAAAAGTTTGTCAGATCTATATAAAAATGAATTTTTTTTTCCACATTTAAAAAAAATTTAGTTTTAAAACTCTTCACCTATATAATACCGTAAGTGATTTGAAGAAATTTTAAGAAAAGTTTTTTGTAAACCATTATTGATATAATTTTTGACTAAGATATTTTTCGAGGCAAATACTGTCTTTATATTTACTCATTCAGCTCAACAGATTCTTTAAAAAAACCAAAGTGTTTAAAACTTCCTTCATTGTAAATCTGAGTTCTTTAAGAACTGGTACTAATTGAGGGTTGGCATTAAAAACTATATTGAAATTTGTTTTTTTTTTAAGCAGCACAGGAGAATGACGAATGAGGTGTAAACGTTCTTTTGGAAGGACAAAACACAACATCTTTATACAGTTTAAGCAAGGTGGGCCGAAAGAAATCACCCTATAGGAAGATGGTCTTATTTTTGCAAATGGCGGCCGATGTTAAATCTGTTTTGACGTTTGTGAACTAGACAAAGGAATAAGCCATGGAGCAATACATTATCCAAAAACGCGGAATAGTCGTGTCTATTTTTTTGTGTAGCAATTCGTCTGTGGTGTTTGCGCAGCGTGAAATACGTCGATAATTCGTTCGTTGTCTGGCGCCGACTGTGCAATCACTGCGCGCAGCTGCGTGGTTTGACCAAAAATTTTAAAGAGTATGAGACCGGCTCCGGAGTGCCCGTTTTGCTGAGAATGTTGCCACTGTTAAAGAGGATGTCGAGCTGTCACCAAAAACATCGACCAGATGCCGTACCTTGCAATTAGCCATCAGTCGGTCGTCCCTAAGGCTAATTTTGGTCAAAGACCTGAGCATGTTTTCGAACAAAGTCCAGTCTATGAACCAGCTGCTGCCTGTTGACCGCAAACACGTTTAACCTACGCCCAAGCTATCTTCAATCTCGACGCCGAAGTAACCGATTTTTCGATGAGGCTCATATTTACTTCAGCGGATAAGTGAACAAGTAAAACTATCGCTTCTGGGGTACTGACAATCTACAAATGATATACAAGGAGCCATAACACCTACTTAAAGTGACTGCATGGTGCACTGTTCATGCTGGTCAAACGACAACAGTGGATGGTGCACGCTATAGGGCCATGTTAGCCAGATTTTGTTTTGCCGCAAAAAATTGGGACTGAAAGGAATGAGGTTCAATAAAACGGAGCAATGGCACACACTGCGTGAGGCACAACTAATATTCTGAAAGCTGCATTTCTGTGTCGCCTCATCTCTCGTTTTGGCGATTTACATTAGTCAGCATAATCGCCAGATTTAACCGTTCCCGTGTGTAGAGAATCTGTCCCCCGAAGTTCTTGCCGAAGTGATAAAAAATTTCATAAAACGAACCCGTATAACAATCAATTGTGATGATGCTCATTTGGCCGATATAATCTTTTCAACTTGACTAATAAAATTGAAGTAGTTAAGATAAACATAATTAAACTGAATTGAAGTTTTTTATTTAGAAAAAAATGCTAGCCAAACAACATCGGATGACTTCTTTTGGCCCACCTTGTATAAGGATTCAGAATATATATCCTTCATGCGATCCAATGGATAATAAAGAAATTAAAAACAGATGACAAACGGTTATACACCTTTATCACTGTGTGAAGGGTTTAAACATTTTTTGGTTAGGAGCATGAAAAGGGGTAGTCCCCATACAATTTAACTATTTTTATGAAATTTTCGATACGAAATATCTCAGAAACTATAACAGCTATTGACTTAAAATGTTCCACAAGGAGTAATTTGACAAAAATAACTACATAAAAAAATAGTTGAATAGAAGCAAGGGGAGGGGAACTCCAATACAAATAAAAAATTTTATTAAACTCTTTATATAAATAATGTCGAAAACTGTTAAGACTCTCGACCTCAAACCTTCTACATAGTATTTCTATTATACTTACAAACGATTAAATTTTGTAAAGTTTTCTATCTCGAAAGCTAGATTAGCTACCGACTTCAAACCTGCCACATCAGCTAGATCAGATGGTTGATTAAGTAAAAAGGCCAATGTGAAGGGTACATAGTGCTCTTACTTGTTAGTCCTGGAAATCTTAAAATGCGTAGCAGTATTACATAACGGCTCAACCAAATGTCTAATAGGCTTTACGGTTAAAACTTTTTGTAAATTCATACACATTTTGAAACAATCAAGCAACAAATATAATAAACATTTTCTTTTCAAACTTACTTTTATGAAACATTAAAAATATAACCAAAAAATAAAACAACTCTTATTTATATTTAATCAAAGAAAACAACATACAAATCATAACTTTGTCTTGTTTTAGATGAGGCAAAAAGATCCTTTGGCTCAGGTGTTTTAATGAAACAATTTATGTAGACTTTCCTTTTAGTTTTCCAATAAAAATATTTTACGAATTTTCATAAATTTTAAAATAACATTTAAGTTGCAAATTCTAATGCAGTAGTTGCTTTCTGTTTATTTTGGCTCTTCAAAATGGCAAAAGGTAAAGAATAATAACAAAAGACGTTCTAACTTAAATATTATTTTCTTCGTTTTTTTTATGTTTAAAACATTTGTGCTGAATGCCCTTTGTTGGCTTAAAGTCATAAATATATCTGTAATGTTGTTTCACCTTCTAATGCTGTTTTGCTTGTAAAAGGAGCAGTTTCTTTTGGCATCAAACTTCACACTTAAAACAAAAGCTACCAAAAATTGACAAAAAAAAAAAATGAATAAAAAAATAAAAAATGTTAACTGTATGAACACATAATTTAACACATTTTTAAGTCAGCACCAACAACAATAGAAACAATATGAAATGTGTGAAATTGTTTGGAGAGAAAAAAATATCTTAAATAAACCTGAAAAGACATAAAATGTATAAAATTTCTGGCCAATATTCTTTATTCTTCTAAAATAAAGTGATTCATTTACAGACAAACATACAAAGAGGGTCCTGTAGACAGGATGTGTGTATCAGGCCTGAATTGCTTAAAGGCAATTTCATTGTTTCATTTTTTTAGTTTATTTTTATGTAGGAACAGGTTTTAAAATTGTTTCTTACATACGTTATTTGTATAAGCAGAAGTAATTCGCTTTGTATGTGAAAGTAAATGTTCACATGTAAACTATTTTTAAGATATTTAAACTTAAATTCCAATAAAATTTTTTTCTAAAATCTACGTTGATAGTCAAGGCGCGATTAAGGTTCTAGAGGGACATTATGTCAGGGCTAGACTCGTGACCGACTGTAGACGTGCTCTTAGGGCAATAATGGAGACGCGCAGGGTCAGGCTCTCCTGGGTGCCAGCATTATGACGTTTGCGGCAACGAAATTGCCGAGGAACTGGCGAGGAAGGATCGGAATTTTGAATTTTAAATTTAGTTGTGAGCTGGTGAGGCCACCACTGGGTTTCTGTTATGAACTGATAGGGACTTGGATAATGTACAAAGTGGGCCAAACCTGGAGGGACATGGCTGATTGCAGGATCTCTAGACTTTAATGGCCCAGGCTGGACAGGAAGGGCACTGACCTGCTGCTCAAGGAGAGCAGGGGGGTTCTGAGGAGCATTATTGGGACTCTCACAGGGCACTGCAATGTGAGATATAGGACGAGCAAATGGGACAGGAACTCTTCAGATTTCTGCAGGGTATGCGGGTACGAGGTAAAAATAGAGACGGTAGAACATCTTGTCTGCCACGGCAGACTTCTCTGAAGAGATTCAACAGTGAACATTTTTGACGCATGATTACGGAATTCTTTTTCCCAAAACTGCGAGATCATCTATTGTGTTCTTTACACACTTGGTTTCAACAGGATATTGCGACTGCACACACAGCCAAAGCTTTATGAATTTACTTCTAGTAAATTTCCCCAAAAATTTATCAGTCGCTTTGAGGACATCCCATGGCCACCACGGTTTCCCGATCTAACTCCCATGAATTTTTTTAATAGGGCCTCAAGGAGAGGTTTTATAATGACAGTCCCGAATTTTTTGTGGCTTTTAAGGAAAATACTTGTCGAGAAATCAGCTCAATTGAACCAAGCTTACTGCAGCGTATGACGCGGAACATAGAGCTCCGTTTTGAACAGTGCATCTGGATTTTTGTTTTTAAGTTTTGTCTTAAAATTACCCTTAAAAGCACATTTTACTATAGGTCTTACGTCAATTTTTGATGCAACAAATCACAGGAAGTAGCTAAGCCTCTCATATTTTGTATATGTGACTATTTAACAAGCCTACAAGTTCACCAACGAGTTTTACGCCCATCTCTAGCGTTTTAAATTTAAAGTGATTGTAACGTGGTTGATATTTATCACCACACCCCATACTTGGTAGGGATAATATGCGTTTTTGCAGATGTTTGTTCTGCCTAAAAATGGTCTGGGACCCACCTTGAAGTACACAAATCGAATTACTTCCTGGGACAATTTCAGCATGCCCGCCCGTCCAGCTGAGTGTCTATGTCATAAATAGCTTGAATTTTACCTTCTCAACATTTTGCCTGCACGATTGTCTTTATGCTGAATACCTTCTACTATACTGAATACAAAAATTATTGGTATATTTTTTCAAAAGACCCCATACAAATGTGGTGTATGGTCAGGCTTGACCGACAATAGAATTCTTATTTGTTTATTATCTTTTTTCTTTAAAGAAAATATATTTTAGCCGACTATTGTTGGTAGAAAAGCTCACGAGCTTAGCTAAAATTAAAGAAAAACAAACATTTAAATCAAAACTATTAATTTTTTTGTGTTTTCATTATAAACACACAAGTTAGAAAATGTAACGTAACGACTTTTCAATGCAAGCGATATATGTATAAAAGTTCTCAGCCAAAATTCTTAAAAAATATTTGTTGTATATTGGTTTGAGTACTTTAAACTATTTACTACTATTGCTTGTTATTTTAAATGTATATATGTATGCTCAAATTGGGAACCTAAAAAAAAAATTGTAAAACATATTCACTCCTTCTGAAGAGCACACACTTAAGTTTCTAATCCAGCCAGCAATCCATGAAATTGATCACACTCATTCAGTGGTAGAATAATGTATGCAATTCCAGTTTATACATTTTAACAAGTGCAATCATTGATACCACTGCAATTGCTTTTGCTGCTGATGATATTTTTGTTGCTTTCGTTGTTATTGTTAAAAGTATCGTTTTTATTATTGTTATCTTACTGCAAATACCAGCAACGTCTTCTACTTGTGGGAACTTAAATTAACTTTATCTCGCTGCTGGCTCGTTGTAAGTGCCAACGAGAATGTATTTTTGTTTTTATTACAAACAAACATTTCAACTGTTAACTTTCACATACAAATTTACTAACATATTTGAACTTATGCAAATATTTGCAAATCGTGAATTCAAATTTTGATGTTTATACTTCTAGCGCTGTTGTGGCTGACTTTCTTTTCCAGTGGTATTATTATTGGTTTATGTGTAACAAACCTGTACCTTGATTTGCGGATATTTGTAATGGAAGTGATTTAATTAAGTAAAAAAAATGAGAATATGAGGTTTTCTTTGAAAGATTTTTTCTTAATTAATTTCTTAATACATTTCTTTGAAGCTATTTTATTTTAAGGTAAACAAAGTATTATCAAAATATTCTGGCTAATGTTTATTTATTGGTACGTATATTACTAGTTTTAGCTCTTTGTTCCACAAAGCTTTAAGAAATGGAGTTTGGCTTCTTAATACTAAAAAACGCAACCAACTTAGGGAACACAAACTATAATGCCACCGACAGCAATAGCTCTAATTAAATTATAACAATAAAACTGCAAAAAATTTTTTAAATTAAATAAGTTTTAAATTGACAATCCCTGCAAACGATTAAGGACCATGAGCCTGCACCTGGAATTAACAACGCCTTTAAACAGTAGGTGCAGTGTATGTAATGGGCAATGTACTTGCAAAGTACTAGACCAGTGCAAGCTTTACAAGATGTGCGAAAAGTGTCACAACTGCACCAAACGGAGACGCGCTATGTTATAACTGCCATGAGTTTGACTGTGCATTCGTGGTTAACCGGAGACTCAAGTACCCCGTCTTCAGATTTGCTAAGTTGGAAAGGAGGCTAGCCCAAATCCCTGGAAAGCATAATTCTTTTACATCAGTCTTATCTGTGTCCATGCCCCGATCAAAAACAAGAACAAACAAACCGAATATATGTTTTACGAGAACTTAAAGAGATTATATGACCGCTGCCTTAACCATGAGAGAAGTTCAGAAAAAAATTGGACAACAGTCCACTCCACAATGAAACCTCCGCACCAAAAAATACGGTAGTTAGCACCAGTAGACTTCGATATACTCATATCACCATATCAAACAAGGTGATACAAGATTGATCCAGTTCTGAACAACAAAAGCGTTCTAGTGTCAATTCGGCTAATTTGCCTATGACAGCAAAGTTTTGCACGTGTTTTAAGTGAAGTGAGAAACAAACGATCTAATTAATAAGAAAGCTTGAAGGCGGAAGCTTGCGGAAAAAACAAAAAAACAATGCTTTACTTCGTTCGGCTGACGCAAAAGCTTGAGAAATGCACTCTTTGTCCTGATAATGTTGCAACTTAATGCCAAAGTAGTGCCCACTCCATGGAATAAGCAACATTATTCCTACTTGGGTACTAGACGTCTTCTTTAAGGAACCCATTGTACGACCAGTAGTATGCACTTTAAAGGTCAACCCTGCGGCTAGTAGCAAAATGTCTTGTAAAGGCAAGATGTCACGAGAAAATAAGAGAGGAAAGCCTTAATCTAACAGAAGTAGTGAGAAATAAAAAGGCGTAAGCATAAGCTAGTCAAAAGGTTCAAAAGCCAAAATAAAACCCAAAAATTCAAGAGAAATATGAAAATCAAAACTAAAGGCTTGATAAAGGCACATTACCATGATTAGTTAAATAAAACTATATGGTGGGTGATACAGGTAGTGTGCTGAAGATATGAAAAAAATATCTTTTTGCCTGTTGGTATCTGATAGTAACGACGATGAAGATATCATACAATCAATACTTGAAGGGGCGATGAATGCATATCATTTTGCCAGAATGAGAATGAACTAACAGTAACACGCCTAAAGAATAACATGGCTGCAAGGGTGAATGGTTTGTCAGCTGAATTGTTTTAGGCCATAGGCAACACACTGATTGACACACTGGTTTGAAACATAAGTATTTTGTGTCCAGTGCACAAAAGAGGATAATAGACAAAGTTTATGTGAACAAGAGGAATAAATCTTCTTCGCAGACCCATACATACAAAATACTACCAGAATATTGTGTGAAAGGTTTAAATCTAAATTAATGCGACTATAGAGCGGACTATAAGACCCTGAAAATACCCAAGAAAAACAGGTTACCACCTACGATATATTTGTGGACTAAAATACCATTTTTGACAGCCCCATACGTGGAAAGTGTTTCAAACTATGCCACAAATTAGTATCTCTGCAAAACTTATGCGACTTAGAAGGGAGACTTAAGTGTTCCAAATCCTCAGTAAATTATTAAAGAAATTTTTTGAACATTTAAAAACCAAACTAGGTGTTAAACAAGAAGACAGCCTTTCCAGTGATATTTTTAACATTCTCTCGGAAAAGTTTATACAAGACGCAAATTGGAATCAAACTTGGACACAAAAACCAAAACAGCACTTGTTACTTGCATACGCTAAAGATATCGACATAACAGGACAAAAAACTGCAAAAAATTTCCAATAGAACTGCCACTTTTAGAAAAGTGTGGAATATGCCAAAGTGGGTCTGCCAATAAATAAAGGTAAAACTAAGGTAATGGAATCCATGTACAAAAATTAAAACTTTAAAATAATCAAAGATTTTGTGACTTTGATTTTACAATGAACAAAACAAAAAAAGTCAGTTTTAAGGAAAGAGAAGACCGATATTGGCCAACAGATTCCTCTTTGAGTTACGTAGGCAGGGTTGGCAAAACCACCTTCCGATAGGCAAAAATAACTTTGTCCAAGACACTGATACCACATGTGGTTATATATAAATAGCTCTGAGGCATGAGTACTTGCGAGGACACTTGAAGCAGGGCTAAAGTGCTCGAGGGCATAAGTTTTCGGAAGATCTATGGACCAATTTGCATTGACGGAGTAAACCAGTTTCGTATAAACCGCAAGCTGCATGTAGTTAAGCGTATCATAATTCAACGTTTGCGTTTGCAAGCTAATGCTATTAGAACAAATGAAAATGCTGGAAGTTATTTGAATGCGAATCTGGGGACGGATAAAATGGAGAAAGACATCTCGAGATTTGGTGTCAGAGATTTGAAAAATGGCGTAGAAGTTCGAATCGCTTGGAAATCGACTTTATGGCGGCTAAAAGAAAAAGTGGTCGTTATTATTATGTCAAAAAATAGAAATCAAAAGACAATTATTATATTCAGAGTTTACTTTCCTTTGGAAAAAAGTTGTTATGTTTTAATTTTTATTTTTTTGATCAGAAATTATATTCTTTTCGGATTTGTATTACACTGTGTGTAATTTTTTAAGTCATGGAAAAATAACCATATACGGACATCACTACGTGAAAGAAGGCCAAAAAAGAAAAGACACGTGTCTCCCAGTTTTGCCCAAAGTCATGCACTTTTTTTTTTATGGGCCCCCAAAGATTTGGGGCCTTGGTGCCATTTTTGCAAAAAGTGATCATTTTCTCAGGCTAATATCTTGCAAACCGTTCAGAATTTTTATTTACTCTTTGAGGCAAAGTTGTAGCCCTTTTTATAAAGAACAAAAATTAAGATCATAAAAAATTAAAAAAAGAATAATTTTAAATCAAAATTGCAAAAAACTTTAAAAAATTCAAATTTTTTTTACCTTTTTTTCCCTGTTCAGGTCCATAGGTAGCAAACCGTTCAAAATTCAAGGAAACAATCAACTACAAAAATTTACCTAATATCCCAGTAAACAACGTTTTAAAACATATAAACTTCCTAGGAATGATCCTTAACACCGTTTAGGTAGCGCTTAGGTAGCCGCAAAAGTTAAAAATTTCCCCTTTAATTTCCTTACGTTTAATCAAATTGCCTTAATTACATATATTGTATCTGTCTTTTGTGTAAAAGAGAACTCTAGTGCATATAAATATGTGTATATGCATGTGAGATAACCGCGAAAAGTATTGCAACCTAAACAGGTAGGCAAAGATCAAAATTTCTGGAAACCCTAAACAACAAAATACATCATACACAAATCGCAATAATGATCGTTAACGGCCTTTAATTAAATTATGTACATGCTTTTTTTATTGATTTGTTATTACTTTTTAATAATGATTGTTTATACCACCAATAAATTACCCATGTACCTACTACCTATTTTTGTAATAAGAAAGGACAATCCAAAATAAAATAGCAATTGGATAAATTTAAAAAGAAGAAATTATTGCACCCAAACTTATCAAGAAATCAACTACAAAAATTTATCTAAGATTTCAGTAAACAGCTCACGCGATCAAGCACCGACCGCACACGCATCAAAGAACGCAGATCACAATATAAAAGCGACGCGAAAGCAAACGTAGTATGAAGTACTGTAAGGCGGTAAACTGGATCAATCGCGCACGTGATCATAATGCAACCAGTTGCTATGCATGCGTTAATTACACATCTTGTATAAATCGACATGCTTAGAAGAACAAAAGTTATAAACCACCTATAACGGCCACACTGCCAGTGCTTGCACCTGAAGATTTTGTATTCCCAAGGTTGCCAACTCCAGATCGTAGGACAGAATTTACAGAAATGACTACAGCAAGTGGTGTTACCTATCAAGATCGATTTGATGCCGATTATGAGCCCCAACAGGGAAGAGATGGACCACAACTAATACAACAAATGAAAATAGATTTCATTGCGGCCATATTGAGACTATCGCAGCGACTTGCCATATTTTGGACTGCGTTTTTTAGGCAAAGAAAACTTACACGTGCCAGTGTTAATTCTATCGCGTACCGCAAAAGGCAAGCTGAATTTCAGACCCTCTACACTCTATATGATGAAAATTCGTTCGCTTACTGCAACGATATAAAAGCTTTGATGGAAAAAATGAGAATGAACTACATCGCGTGAGCGGAGATTATTTATTGATGATTCTATTTAAAGCTTGCAAGCAGTGTTATTGCAAGTGTCGAACCGAAAGCCTACGAAAATAAATGGAAGATTCGCTGTGATTTGAAGGTCATCAATATTTTGCAAGGGATCATCATTAAGGGCGGCTTTCTAAAATTCTTTTGTTTTTTTTTGTAATTGGGATTAAAAAGGTATATGAAGAAGAAAAAGTTGATGATAGAGTGCAGTCTGGAAGCAACGTGCATGTGAACCATAAGGTTTGAATCAGAGTCAGACTCGGACGACGATTTTTATCCTCAACTTAAGAGAGTGCGATTTGCAAGTCCAGGGCCATCAATATTATAAACATAATACGAATATTTTTTTTATATCTTTTTTTTAATAGAAAGCACAGTATCCCAATGTTAAAGAAAACAAAAAAAAAATGAAATGTAAAAATTTTCGCAAATTTTTAACTAAATTTTTAATTGTACATGCATACATTTTCACAAATTTTTAACTTTTGCGGCTACCTAACAGCTACCTAAACGTTGTTAAGAATCATTCCTAGGAAGTTTATATGTTCTAAAAAGTTGCTTATTGGGATATTAGGTAAATTTTCGTAGTTGATTGTTTCCTTGAATTTTGAACGGTTTGTTACGTATGGACCTGAACAGGGGAAAAAAGGTCAAAAAAATTTGAATTTTTTAAAGTTTTTTGCGATTTTGATTTAAAATTATTCTTTTTTTAATTTTTTTGGTTCTTAATTTTTGTTTTTTATAAAAAGGGCTACAACTTTGCCTCAAAGAGTAAATTAAAATTCCGAACGGTTTGCAAGATATTAGCCTGAGAAAATGATCACTTTTTGCAAAAATGGCACCAAGGCCCCAAATCTTTGGGGGCCCATAAAAAAAAAAGTGCATGACTTTGGGCAAAACTGGGAGACACGTGTCTTTTCTTTTTTGGTCTTCTTTCACGTAGTGATGTCCGAATATGGTTATTTTTTTTCGTGTTGCACTGTGTTATTTATTCTTTTGCCGAAACAAGAATTTTTTATGATTTTTATTTTTTTTAAGAAGAAGTAATTATTATTTCTTGAGTATTATTTTTTTTTTGCAAAAATAGTAATAATTTTTGGTGTTTTTTGCATATGTAAATCTTTTTTTATTTTTGTCATATATATAATTTTTTAATGAAATTAATTTTCAGTGCTCAATATTTAAATATGGCCAAATAATAAATAGCTCCAAAACACTAAATGAAAAATGGCTCCGATTTTAAAAATAGAAAATCACTCAAATTTTAGAAATAAATAATGAAAATGACCCAACAAAATTAGTGAGTTTTAAAGGAAAGGATAACTGCCCCAAATGTAAAAATTAAAATTTTATAAGGTTAACGAATAATGCCCCCTAATTTTCACATTGAAAAGAGCAGCACAAAAATTTAGGGCCTTTTTTTATTTTAGGTGCCATTTCTAAATTCTGAAATTGGATTGATTTTTCAAAGAATTCAAAAATTTATAAATTTAAAATGGGTTTTAAATGTTTGAGGTAATTTCAAATATCAAAAATCACTTTAGTTTTACATATGAAAAATGGTCCTTAAAAAACCGGAAAAAAATGTTACCAAATTTTCGTGTTGTTACTCGTAATATAAAATTTTGGTGCCATTTTTCTTTTTAATTTTGGGCCGTTTTCAAAGAAGAATTCTTATACCCACAATACATATATGAGTAAGCGTGGGAAGAGTATTACCTTTAAGTATACCGATCGACTAAGAGTCATTTCCTGAGTCAAATTAGGCATGCCCGCCAGTGTGTCTGCCCGGTTTGGTGTACAGATCGAAATTCTGAAGGTATTTTGATAAAGTTTGGCACTTATCAGTTTTTGGGCACTAAAACGGAGCCTTTTATTCGTTTGCTGACATAACCCCTATTCTCAAATAATAAGCATATTGATGTACCTATAACTGCTTGAATTTAACTTTGTCTTTACAAAATTTAAAATACATATTTTTTTATGTCATCACCTTTTATTATGAATATAATTATAATCGGTAAATTTTTTGGCATAACCCCATACACATGTCCTCCCGTGGTAAGCATTTTGGCCTTAAATTTGTCATATGTGTTTCGAAGAAGTTCAATTTCCGGAAATCACATTTAATCTCATAATTTGCGAAAAAAATGTCAATTAAATATATAGCACATTCGCAAATCTCTTTTTTTTTTAACAGAAATGAACTAAAGAAATTTGGCGAAGAGTGGTCCATTATTAAGCTTACCTCCAGTAGTTGTCGTTTACCCGAAAATCAAGTTAATCCCACTCACAGAAACATTGGATAAATTGCGCTGTAGGATATAAAATGGTTGCACCGAGTATAACTTATATAATACTTTTATATGGAAATGTCTAATGATCTTCATAACCATGACCTATATCTAGATTTTTCTAATAAGGACTTTTAATTTATATACAAAAAAAGTATACAACCCTACGGGGAAGTGGACTGATCCAAAACTATTGACTTGAACGGTCCTTTAGGGAAGGAACTGGTTCTAGTTCCTACACTTTATGTGAAGAGAACCTGTCCCTTTACCATTGCGTTGTCATTGGAGGGGGCAATTGGTTCAGAACTAACACCTCAAAACGGGTTACAGGCCAATCCTATATAAGGCAATTTTGCATTAAGTGCTTAAGATCCTGTTCAATCTACTTTGTTTGTATTTACACGTGTGTGTGTATATATAAAAGCAGATGTATGTTTATGTGTAGGGACTAGTGTTTCTATTTTTTCCCCTAACCTCTTTAACACCTTTTAACCAGTTACTTGATGTGTGCATTTTTACCCCATACAGGACCAACAACTTTTGTCCAATTTATGCTTTGTACCTTTAACAGGACGGGTACGCCGACCAATTGACACCAATTTCCCGCAAGAAACAAAATGATTGTCATATTAACATCCTAATTGAAAATTCAGTTATTTTATTGTTGAATTGGCACTTACAACTAGAGTTGTAAATACAATAAATATTTTTGGCACCACATATCGTTAATCGATTTTTATATATTGTAAAACATATGGAGAAATTAAAAATTACATTCAAGTATACCTGACTTAATAAAAAAATGTTAGTTATGTTTACCTGTGTTTTAAAATATATTCTTAAATTATCAAAACATTAAAATAAAATGAATCATTTTAAAGTAGATTTATCAAGGGATTATTAATTATTAAATTAATTTTTGTGTGGCTTGATATATTTTATTTTTAGTTTTATCTAGTCGTAATACTTTCTCTAAGAGTTTTTTGATATAATTTTTGAAAACTGGGAACTAAAAATCTTATAATTTAATAAACACACTTATAAAAAACAGTTTTTCCTCGCTGCAGTACAAGTTATTTTATATTAAAAAGCTTTAGAAAATAAAAAAGAATTGATGTAAGGTCAAGCCAAAGGATAAAAGCTACTCCTAAAACAAACTTATTTCCTTTTATTTCTATGTGAACGGTGTCAAATGGAGCACTGGTGTATGAACTTCACATGTGAGTATGTTTGAGCCGATAAAGGGGTATTGGGAAATGATTTTTTGTAATCACAATAATTTCAAAAAAATGAAAAAACACAAAATTATATGTTTGCTTTCTTAGTTTTTTCTCAGTTTGTTGTTAAAATAAATTAAAGAATTTCTAGAAATTTTACAGTTTAAGAATTAGTTTAACTTTCTTGCTCTCACTAAATAAGGACTTAACAAAATTTTTTAGTAAATATATCAAATATGAGTTCTATTTATGAAATAAATAAACATATTTTTGTTTCAATATATTTAAGTTGAGTTTTTAAACCATCTGCCTTAATGGGCTGTTAGCTCTTGGTTTTTTCAACATTTTCATCTCTTTAAATATGAACATCAAATGGCCAACAAGGACAGTTTAGCGTTTATTAATGTTATTTTTTGCTTTCATTTTCACAAAACTTCCTTGGTTCTGAGCATTCAGTCATTTATTTTTGTTTGCATTATACATGTTTGTGTGTGTGTTTTATGTTTAAGTTTTGTAATTTATTTTTGGTTTTAATTATTTTTACACTTAAATAAATGTTGCTATCATGTTCTATTATCCTTTTGTCCACATGACAAACGATGTCTGCGTCGTGCATACTTAACACTGTAATTCCATAGGAATCATTTGTTTTATATCCTTTCTTTCATTAAATAAAATAATTAAATTGAATATAATGCGAAGAACAATGCTCTATTGTTTATTGTTTTGTTCAAAGTGGTCAGGTCAAGCAGTGCAAAATAATATGATCTTAATTTAGTTTCGTTTTTAGCCATTTGTTTTTAAACTAAAAAACTTTTAGAATCTATTAAATTTTTTTTACTCCTGTGAAAGATACTTTATCCTAAAACCACAAAATATTTTTTTTTGATATCAAAGATTTAGTAGGTAAATAGATGACAGGCAGTTTAGTTAGGCTTTTTGAATCACGAAAGTTTCACTATGCTGGGTGAGGTCGCAGGTCAATGGCTCTTAAGAATCTAGGCTATAGCACTAGTCACGAGTTTTGACTTAAGTATTCACATAAAAAATTACATGTTTAGCTCTGAAAAGCTATTTGTGAGGTGTGCAATATTCACAGAGTGTGGAATATAAATACCTGATGTTTCTTTTATTGTATTAGGACTCCAACATATATAAGACATATTTTAAGTATAAGTTCTGGTAGAAATGAAGACCGTTGTATTAGTGCAGGGAAATTAGGGAAGGGTTGGGACTTTAGAATTTTCTTAAACAGCAGGGTTGCGCTTAAAGCGCTGAAGAAACATAGCATTAAAGCTAAAGTGTGTAGACAACAGTAAATTTTCTCAAAGGTTAATAATGGAGACATGTGACACTCTGCTGAGTGTCATGCTCTAATGGGCTTGCAAGCGCAAATGTATCATGGAAATTTAGCCGTTACACGAGCCGGTGAGGTCGTTTTTAAAATTTCTAAAATTTGATGAGATAGAAACACGAATTTGAGATAAAATTAAATATGCCTGTATTAACAGAGCTATTTGCCAGATCTCTAGGACTCTGTGTGTATAAGGTAAACACCCCTTGCTGATAGCAAAAGAAGCCCTACGGGGAAGTGGACTGGTCCAAGACTATTGACGTGAACGGTTCCCTCGGGTAGGGACTGGTTCTAGTTCTTGCCTTTTATATAAAGAAAATCTGTCACTTTTACATTGCGTTTTCATTCAAGGGGGCAACTGGCTTAAAACTAACACCTCAGGACGGGTTACAGGCCAATCCTATAAAAGCAACGTTTGCATTAATTGTTTAAGATCCTGTTCAATCTACTTTGTTTGTATTTACGCGTGTTTGTGTGTGTATAAAAACAGATGTTTGTTTATGTATAGGGGCCAGTATTTCCCTTTTTTTCTTCATTTCTTGAACACATTTTAAACAATTATTTGATGTGTGCCTTTTGAACCGATCACGATCAATGACTTTTATCCAATTCATGTTTTGTACCTGTAACAGGACGAGTACGCTGATCGATTGACACACATTCCCCGCAGCGGATTTATGCAGCAATGCAAAGTGAGATATGTAACAAATAAATAGGATTTAAATACCTCAGATTTTTGCAAGTTGTGTCGTTAGTACAAAGAATTGGTGGCTGTGAAAAATTTTGTGTTGATGCTTAGTACTGCCAACCCACCATCAGAGGTGTGGAAGGGATAAGTCTAGAAATAACCAAAATAAGGGTCTAGTCATTTGAAAAATATCATCAGATTTATCAAGGCTATAGAGCGCAAAAATTGTAGGACACAGATTTTAGCTTTTCTCTTCTTTTTTTCTTACCCACTGATATTTGTTTAATTTTTACACTAAAATTCTTTTCGTTTTCTCCCTTAAATGGCTTAAAGACCTTTGGGAAGAAGTGGCGACAATTTTTTTCCTTCATCTTTGTATCGTAACTTTTGCTGAAATACAATTCCTTATATAATTAACTAGCAACTAGTCTATTTCGAAAACGCAATTTGAAATATGAAGAAAAAATATCTTTGCTCCAGCAGTTGAAAAATTTTGCCTCCACTAGGAACCCATAGTACTACTATGTTTGTATTTACGCGTGTTTGTGTGTGTATAAAAACAGATGTTTGTTTATGTATAGGGGCCAGTATTTCCCTTTTTTTCTTCATTTCTTGAACACATTTAAAACAATTATTTGATGTGTGCCTTTTGAACCGATCACGATCAATGACTTTTATCCAATTCATGTTTTGTACCTGTAACAGGACGAGTACGCTGATCGACTGACACACATTTCCCGCAGCGGATTTATGCAGCAATGCAAAGTGAGATATGTAACAAATTAATAGGATTTAAATACCTCAGATTTTTGCAAGTTGTGTCGTTAGTACAAAGAATTGGTGGCTGTGAAAAATTTTGTGTTGATGCTTAGTACTGCCAACCCACCATCAGAGGTGTGGAAAGGATAAGTCTAGAAATAACCACAATAAGGGTCTAGTTATTTGAAAAATATCATCAGATTTATCAAGGCTATAGAGCGCAAAAATTGTAGGACACAGATTTTAGCTTTTCTCTTCTTTTTTTCTTACCCACTGATATTTGTTTAATTTTTACACTAAAATTCTTTTCGTTTTCTCCCTTAAATGGCTTAAAGACCTTTGGGAAGAAGTGGCGAGAATTTTTTTCCTTCATCTTTGTATCGTAACTTTGGCTGAAATACAATTCCTTATATAATTAACTAGCAACTAGTCTATTTCGAAAACGCAATTTGAAATATGAAGAAAAAATATCTTTGCTCCAGCAGTTGAAAAATTTTGCCTCCACTAGGAACCCATAGTACGGCCAGGAGTATTGGATAGTGTGCGTAAGATACTGAAAAATCATTTTATATGCCTGTATTAGTATCTGATAGTAGCAAAGATGAAGATGGCTCAGAACCAATCTTATAAGACAGTATTTAGTAAAGACCGCTTAGCCAGAATGAGGTTGTGAAAGCATTTACCCGGCTTAAGAATAACAAAGCAGCAGGAGCCGATAGATTGCCAGCTGTACTATTTAAGACCGGAGGCGACACGCTGATAAGGCATATGCATCAGCTTGTGGGATATCAGTATTTTATTTACTCTGTGTACATTTTAAGAGGCAATACAGTAAGTGCCAACTACAGAGGGTTATGTCTTCTGCCATAGGTTACAAGATATTATTCATAGGTTACAGACTAAAATCAAAAGTTGGCAAGATAGTTGGTCCGTATCATTGCGGCTTTAGACCCAGCAAAGCTACCATCAACCACATATATACATATTTCAAGCTATGCCTGAGTTTGACGACCTTACATAACAAATAATACATTGCAGGATAACCTAAACTGAGACGCAATCCTCAGTAAAGAAATGCCCTTCAGTAGCAAATAAGGTCTTAGGCAAGGAGACAGCCTGTTATGTGATCTTTAAAACATCCTATTAGAAAAGGTTTAACGAGACGCAAATGTGGGTAGAACTAGCACACTAAGCACAAAACGTTAACGGTATCGTTGGGCGAACATTGCGAGCAGTAACTTTCAAATCTAAAAAACTCAAAAAGCTCTCAGCCAAAGTAGGCTTGGAAATAAATGCCGATAAAACCAATTGTATGGTATAAACGCACAATATGTCTTTAAATTAGTCAACGATCTTGTCTACTTTGTCACCGCCAAAAAGGAAACAAAAAACATCAGTTTTAAAATAAAAAGAAAAAAAATATTGACCAATAGTTGCTATTTTGGACTAAATAGGCAGTTAAAAATTAAAGCCACCTCCCGGCAAATAAAAATTACTCCTTACAAGACAATGATACTTCCCATGCTTATATATTCTGAAGCAGGGGTTCTTGCAAAAGTTGGTAAGGCAGTGCTTGGAGTGTTTAAGAGGAAAGTTCTTTGGAAAATTTTTGGACTTAACTGCGTTGACGGAGAACACGGGTGTCAATTTTATAACATAAAGACACATAATGTCTAAAAAGTAAAAAACTTTTTATCCGTTTTTTGTTTTCGTATTTTTGGCCCCATAATCTTTAAAAACGCAAAAAAGTACCATTCATTTAAATGGCTTCTATATATATGAGTCTTAAATTTGATATTTTTGAACTAATATTATTAAAAAATGCCAAACAGTACCAAAAATAAATTCATATTTTTCAAAACCTGATGTTCTAGAAATCACAATAACTACTTGAAATACGAATAGAAATTTCTACCCATTTTTTCTTTTAAATGAGTTCAAAATTTTTAAAAAGTTCCAATTACGTGTTTTTTTATATTGCAATATATTTTGGTATAATAAATTAGAAAAAATATTAAAAAGATCCTTTAACTCAATTTGTTACCCTTTATGATTTATCGTCAATCATTTGGAGTTATGTTTCTATCTTTATTGATCTTGTAGTCAGGGATAATCAAAATTTAGTCTTCATTGTTTTGTTTCCGTTTTGGTTTGTTTATTTGTTTAAAAGAATTCGATCCTTTTTAGTGTTTTTATCTTATATTGCTTAGGAATTATAAACTGAAAGAATTTCCAAATATCAGTGGTTTTGTACATCGGAAGAGTGAATTACAATCCAAATCTTAAATCAGAAGCTTGGCACAATTTATGCGTCAATAACAAATTATTTAGTTGGTCAATCAGTCGTTTATGGTATCTTTTATATATGTATATATAAAGATATAGAAGATCAATTCAATTACCTCTTTATAGTGTTTGAAAAGCAACATGGATAAAGAAAAAGAATTATAAAAATATTAAGAAAAATTATTTGAAAAACTTGGAAAAGTTTTAGTTGAAATAAATAAATTTCAATTAAATATTAAAAATTAGTTCAAACGTAGTTTGAAGTTGCCCCTTTTCCACCTTTTTTAATTTGTTTTCAAATAAAAATTTTTGCACTTATTATTCGTTTCGAAAGTCAAAATTTATATTTAAAACCTCTTTTTTTCTCTTTTTTCTACTACATGTCATTAAATTTTGACCAATTTACTGTCAGTATTTGTATTGCTTTTAGAAAATGCCTTGAAATAAATAACAAGTAAGAAACAAATCTATAACCATAAGGTTTGATTGAAGCCAATATTGTTTAATACGAAATGGATGTATTTATTACAACTATTACTTTTTGATCGCTTTTCTAACTAAAAACGGATTTTAGTTTGGGGGTAAGGGCTTTTTATATTTTTAAAACAAACAAAAATCCAGTTAAAGATTAACAGAGGAAACGGTTTCACAAAAAGGATAGCAATTTGAGGCAATGTTTTTACTCTTTTCTTTTTTCTTCTTTATTCTTAAGAAGTTTTTACATATTTGAAACTATTTTAAGATTTATATAATATAAATAGATATAATTTTTTAAATGAGCTATTTATATACAATGCCTATTAGTTTAATGCAAATAACATAAATATTTTTGAGAATTATTAAAAGAAAATAAACAAGAAATAAAATGTTCATAAAAGACCCTTGTTAAAAAGTTTTTAAGGATTTTTTTCTTTTTTTCTTTAAGTTAAATAAACTTTTTAATAAAAGAGATTTTGTTTGTGGTTAAAAAGGTACAAATAAATATGTTGCCTGCGTAACATATGAGCAATATTAAAAGTTAAATGTTGCTCATACGTATTGTGGGTTCGTATTATATTCTTGTTGTTTTTGTAGGCAAACAAATTCAACGAAATAAAAATATTACAAATTCAGTGAAAAACACCTTTTGTGGAAGATCAATGATTAATGTGTTTGTTCACAATTTGTGTGCAGCTAAAAGATTTGTGGTAAAAACTTTAAATTCCCTATTTAGAAAACGACAGCAAAGTGTTTGCATACTAGTTTGGTAACATTACTTTTAAGTATTTAGTTTCTTTAACAATAAACAAATAGTTATAAGTTCCCTTAGTAAAATTCCAACTCAAGTAAAGTAGAAATGTATTTAAAAATTTATTAAGAGAAAAGAACTTTTTTATTTTAAGCTTTATTTATCAAATTAGAAATAACTACACTATAGTTTTAAGTCGACCACAGTCACCTATTCACCTGTTTAACTAATAACATTGACAAAAAAACTTTCCAAAAACTTTGCATTTATCAGCAGAAAAATTTTTGTCCAAAAGAAGAAAGTTCTTTGCATGGTTAAAATAAAGTTTTTGTTTTTGTAATCGTTTCTATAAAAGTCAAGTTAAAAAACAAACCTACCTGCTGTTGGTAAATGTTTCGTAAGCAAAAATTCAAATATGTTTCCATATGGCATAATAAAGTTAATGTTAAAATTGATGATTTAAGGAAGAATTTAAAATCTTATAGCCTTTAGCTATGTAGGTTTAAAATTAAGTCCAAAAAATTTTATAGAGACTAATACCTATAAAAGACAGGCAAGGTTAGGCTCTGTTCTGGGTCCATGTCATTATGAGGCTTTGGCAAAAAGACTACCGATGAACGGGCAAGCAGAGGATCGACCCGGGATATTGGGCTTGATTGTGAGCCGGCGGGCCACCATTGCGTTTTTGTTATGTACTGATAGAGTCTTCGGTAATTAGCAATGTGGGCCAAACCTAGAGGGACAACACTGATTAGGGGATTTTCAGACTTCTGTGTCACAGGCTGGACAGGATGGGCACATACCTACTGCTCAAAGAGAGCAGCGGTGCTCTGAGGTGCGTTATTGGGACTCTCACAGGGCACTGCAATGTGAGATGTATGACGACAAAATAAAACTGGAGCAATCAAGATTTCTGCAGGTTAGACGGGGATAAGGAAGACATAGAGACTGTGGAACACCTTGCCTGCCATAGACTGAAGATCCATCGACAGAGGTACTTGGGAGGGGGCTTTCTAGATGGATTTAGTGAGATTTCTGGCTGCAGGCTGGGGAAATTATAGGATTAGAAAAAAGATTTAAGGTGGCTGTGTAGATATGTTATTCAGTGCCCACGCGTGATTGACGAATACTGACTTGTTTTGACTTCTTTTGGATGGCAGTCTTGCTCTCTTTTCTTATTCTGTGTCGTTCTACAAATTTGTTTGTCTTTCTTATTTCGCTTATTTACTTTCCTGAATAGATTCGAAACGGGCGTAAGATTATCTGGGTGGAGATGGTGAGTTGCACTGGTCACTACTCTTCGTAACCTTACCTAAAACTTAAAAAAATTAAGTAATTTAATGATGGGATAACTAGACATTTTTGATATCCATATTTATTTTTTGAAAATACATACTTTTAAAAACTTAAATCTAAAACTTAGACGTTAAATAGTTTAAAAATAGAAAACGTTCAATTTTCGACTAAGATCAGACAAAAATATTAACAAATAAAAACATACATGTTATTACACTTTACAAATGAGTCTCAGTTGTAAAACTCAGATTATAACTCAGATAGTGTAAATATAGCTTAAGCTAGACTGTCATGAACAATTGCAGCCTAAAAGTATACTTACTTGCTTACTAAGTTGGCTATTTATAGCAACCTATGTGGGTCTTTGGTTTAACTTGGAATGGATTTCCAAGCACTTAGGTATTCTCTGTTTTTAAATTGTTTGCTTAGTCCAAACTAACGACTTTTAACGAGAAAAGTTTTCTGACCAATTTTTAAACTGATATCAATTGGTTCAATTATCGAAGTTTGGAGGTACACAATTTTCTACTATTACCCCAAAGTGTAGGTTTTAAACTTTAACCAATTGCCCTTATCTCTTGGACGTTCTACTTATTTAAACATCAATTTAGTCTTGGATGGCAGATTCCTTTTTCGGATTATAAAACACTGTGGCTACATCATGCAGTGCTCGTCCATACTGTTAGTATCATCAGCATATGCTGCTTCATGTGCAATCCTTTCGATTAATATGTATATTGAAATCCTCGCAGAACAGGCTTTTACAGTAATTAAAGTCACGTTTTTTATAAGGTATTTTCCGATCTTTTAGAATGATTTTGTATCTGTTAGTTTTGCATGAATCGGGCTATATAAAATGCCCCTTTAATTGGTAACGGTCGATCTGTTTCTTTAGAGCTATTTCCAAGATTCAAAATAGTATAAATATATATTCGGTGGTGCATTTGCCAGGTCTTAAACCAGATTGATTAATTGATTTTATATTTATCTTTTATGCGAAGTGTGGGAGACTTGTGCCTTTTGATTAATGTAACGTACATAATCAGACATGCGTTCTTCCATTCAAGTCTCGCAGACTGGTTGATTTATTATCCTTAACAACTCATCATCTCGGGGTCAGTAGTTCTACTGTTAAGTCATAGCCATTCATTTCTGTGTCATCATTTTTCATCTGGGATATGAATGTTTTAACCTCTTCTTGGCTGGAAGGTAAACACACAACGTGGTCATCGATCAATGAAATTGAGCTATCTCAATGGCCACTGTAATCGAATTCAAACAATTCAAAAACCATTTCTGCCAGATTTTTAGAAGGCAATACTTATCTGTCACAAATATGCCTTGTTGGTTGAAAAACCAATATCATAGCCCTTAGTCTGTTGTTTTATAAGTTGGTTGAATTTTATAGAATCATTTTGAATCCTGTATATCACGATCTACTCACACTCATGCCCATCCATTTATACTTTTTTTGTTAAAAAAAAGGTGTTTTCCCCTTTTTTCCTTTCAATATCTATCAGAGTTGCCTGGTATGCAGCATTTGCTTAAGTTGATTCACAAAACTTTTCATCATATCAACAGTTCATTTGGAAGGTCTCTGGTAGCCAAGCACGGTATCATTTTTCATTTAGTTAAAAATATGCTGCAAATGGGTGCAGATATTGGAACAAAGAATGCTGTCCTGGGGCAGTAGTGCTAATTAAGAGGGAAAAAAGTTGGCAGTTTGTTGTGCTCACAGCTTCGCAACATATTTTTTTCTGCACTCAGTGGCTTGCGGGTTGTACAAAACACTCAATCGAATTCGTATCCTGGCTGCAATAAGGTAGTGAGTTGAGTCGATGTCAGCTCCACGGGTTGTTCGCTTCATGGGTTATACTGGGAGCTGCTTCGAAGAAGGATGAAAAGCGATTAAACTCATGCTGTTATCGCTTGCATGCATAAAAGTTTTTTGCCTAGAAGCTATTTGAAGCTATTTGTTCACTTACTGGAAAGAATGGAAATATCAGGTGTCTCATTCTCTGGCTTACAAAAAATCTGCACCAAAACTCATCTCTATTTGAATGAAAGTTGAATTAATTGTAATTTTTTCTGCTCTGGTGACTCTATCCTGATAATAATATCTGACTTATAGTTATGTAGCGATTCTGCACCTGTTTTAAAGATCATCGGGATATTTTAAATACAGACCTGTAAATCATTGTCCTTAAAATATTTGTTACGGGCGCCAATATTAGGCGTGCACTTTTTTCATTCTTTCACTTTTTCTTAGTAATAACTGTTTTAAGGCGAAGAATCCCAGTCCCCTTCCCCGTTCATTTTTTTAAGTTTACGGAAGAATTGCCGCACACTCCTCTAACGCATATTGAAAATAGCTATGTGGTTGTGGTTATTACTTCGTGCAAGCATATGCCCACTTGTGGGAAGGAAGACCAAGATTGGCACTCGGCCCTGTCGTGTCAAAGCCAATTGTGACCGTTGCTTGGTATCCAACAACCATACATCACCCACCTTAAAAAATACCACACTGAAAAAAAATAAATGACATAAAAATCAGAGTGGATCAAGTTGTGAAATGGCGACCATCCCTATTACCTGGTATTTACTAATTTTGACAAGGCATTTGATACTCATCACCAATAGGGAACAGTGTTGTAAAACTTTCAAAGCGGGCAACAATAATGGGGGACTGTTTTCATCTCAATCATGAAGAAGAATTAAATCCCGTCTACAAAATCCTAAATATTAATACTGGTGCTCCTTGGTATATTAATAACAGCAACATCCACAAGGATCTAGAAGTTCCCCTAGTTAAATGCAAAATCCTAAACTTCGTGAAAAAGTTTTTTAATAAGCTTAAACATTTTCAAATCCGTTAGCTCAAAACATATTGCAACATAGTTGAGAAATTTGTCTGAAAGAAAGGGATACTATTGCGCTTATATGAAGCCACTGAAATTAATTAACTTTATTTTGAGAACTGAAATTTAAGTCTAGCACTGGCTGAACTTATATTAACTACTTAGTAGATAAAAAATACTTATTGTTACATCGCATAAGCAAATATTCAATAATCAAAATATAAAAAATACACTTAAATAAAAAAAAAACGCGTAATTAAACAAAACTAAATACGAATTTGATTCCTTAAAAACTATTTTGAAATAACTCTTATCCTTGTTTTAAATTAAATCAGTTTTCACCAAACAAAAACATATGGATGAACAAATTCAATTTCTAAAAGATTCTGTTAAATACCTTTTAGGAGAAATTTTTTTGTTCCACAAAAGAAAAATAAAACTTCTTTTATTATTAAATATACCACACATCCCTTACCCAGAAACTTTTTTGGTTTCTTTTCCTTTCTATTCATGGTTTACTTTCATATTATTTACATAAATAATGTTGCTTTTATTACAGTCACTATTGTTGTTGTGGTTGCTATTAATATTGTTCTTGTAATAGAGAAATTTGTCTATTGTTTGTTATGCATAATTATGTCATTTTACAACAAAATATTTTGTACTTGTAAGTATGACATACGCTTATGTATATGATCTCTTTATTATTATATTTGTGTAAGGAAGAAAATATGTATATATATACACATATACACTAGGGTGTCCCTTATTTTTGGACGTCATTTTTTTTTGCGCATACCCGCTAAAAAGTTTTTAAATAATCTAAGAAGCCACCAGAAAAAATTTTACATTGATACAAGAATGGTAAACCGTGGCGACTTGCGATTTAATTTAGTGTCATAAGTATATGCAGTTTTGTTGTCAAGTGTAAAAGGCCTCTTTGTACCTTTACAGAATTACGAACTCTTACAGCTTTCGTTTACATTGCTTTCAAAAAAATAAGCTTTCATATATATTTGTTTATCTAAAAAGGTGATTCCCCTTTTTGCTCAACTGTCAAATTAATGTATTGTTTGCGGTGGCAATTTTCAATTTCAATAGTGTGTTTTATAAAGTTCGGTGCCTTAACTAAAAAAATGTCCGTCGAATTACGAAGTGGAAAACAAAAAATTTTTCTCATCGGAATGCCTTGTCATCAAATTGATGGTGCTAAACTACCATCTAATAGACAAGTTCTCGCTGTGCTTTTTTACAATATGCGCGAAGTCAAGCTCGATCTTCGAGAAAGTGCAAATCTAGTAATTAGAGAATGCGTATTTTTTTGGGAGAAGGCAAGAATTCCTACAAAGGCAATTCCGAACTGTGTCAAGAAGCTTTTAGATAAATATACACTTTGGAAAAAGTTGCAAAAAAATTGTAAGAAAGTAATTTTGAAAGTGATCTTGATAACCTATTTGATATTGCTCATGCTGATGCCCTTCAAATTATCAAAATAGAAGAGGATAAAGCATTTTTGAAGCTACAGAGAGAGCCGGTAGACGGCATCGACTTCTACATCATATGCTGAATGCAGACAAGTTTTAGACGTGGAAGAAATATTAAATTCTGATACCGAAGATTCACAATATTCCCACGACGACGAAATCCAGCCAGAGGCAAGCACAAGTTTGCAGAGCGACAGTTCAAAAAGAGGAAGAAAAAATCTGATAACACCAAAGGTAGTCGCAGTTTTAGACAGGTGCCAGCTAAGTATAAGAGATTCTGTCTATATTATTCAGGCTATCCTAGAGGCACTGGATCTGAAATGCGACGACTTTGCAATAAATAAATCTTCCATTCAGCGAATTCGTACACAAATGAGAAAATCACGTGCAGAAAATATAAAAAGTGACTTTAAGAACAACGTACCTGATATCATAATCGTCCATTGGGATGGCAAACTTTTACCCGGCTTAGACGTGAGAAGCTCCAAAGAGGAGAGGTTGCCAATTATAATATCTTATAGCGACAAGGAACAACTTCTTGCAGTACCAAAATTGGAGAGTTCGTCTGGTAAACACCAAGAAACAGCTATTAGAACAGCTCTATATGACTGGAGTCTCATTGACAAGGTGCAAATAATCTGTTGTGACACAACATCAACGAACACTGGCCGTTTTAATGGTGCTTGTGCTCTTTTGGAGAAAAGTTTGGGCAGAGACCATCATATTATGAGTTAGTGCTTAAAAGTGTATTTGAAGCCAAAATTAAGCAAAATGTTCGATCTCCAGATATACCACTTTTTAAAAAAAACTAGAGACAATTGGAAAAATATAGATTCGAATAAGATTGAACCATGCATCGATTTCGTTAGAAATCACCTTCCTGATGAACAAATTTTATCCATCTTAAGGTATTACAAAGCGGCATTGGAAAAAACTTTTATAAGAGAAGATTATCGTGAATTAGTAGAACTCTGCGTTGTGTTTTTGAATGGCGATCCAGAAAAGAAAATAAAAATCAAGCCCCCCGGAGCCTTACACCAAGCACGATGGATGGCCAGAGCCATTTATTCATTAGAAATATGTTTGCTCCAGTCCCAGATCAACATAGATGCAAATGATAAAAGTGCTCTGCAGGACATTTGCTTATTTGTTGCGATAATTTACGTAAAGCCATGGCTCGAGTGTACAGAAGCTGTAAAAGCACCTAATCAGGATTCGGGTTTTTTGAAAGCTGTCAAAGGCTATACTGAAATAGACGAAACAATTTCGAATGCTGCTCTAAGTAAGTTTTGTAAGCACTTATGGTATTTAAGTGAAGAGGCAGTCATTTTATCACTTTTGGATGACGAAGTGGATGACAAAACAAAAACAAATATGGTTGTTAACTTAAACAGGGAGGAAATATCGGATTTTAACAAACGATATATTCCAAACAGCGATGAAATGTCAGGATCGTTGTTTGGTGAGTCAAATTTATTTTTTTTAATGTTATCTTTGTGTTAAATCATATTTTTTGAAAAATTAGTACTGAATGCTTTTATAACAACTTTTATTACAACCTTTCTTTATTTCAGCTAAAACACTTGATTGCTTTGTATCAGGTAAAAGCAAAGTATTTCTTGCAAGATTACAGATCGATGATAGTTTTCTTCGCACAAATGTGGCGTCTTGGATAAACAACGCTGCATTTCTGGAAGCCAAACGAAAAGTAAGTCTTTTGCGAGTGGTAAACGATGCTGCTGAAAGAGCAGTCAAACTTGTGGAAGATTTTCACGGACTTATTACTGCTGATGAAGAGCAAAAACAGTTTTTGTTGCGCTGTGTTGAGGAACACAGAAACCTGTATCCAGACTGCAGAAAAAACACTTTAAAAAGAAGTTATGCCATATAATTTGGAATATTAAAATATTTTTAATAAAATATTCTTAATGCATCTTTTCATTTTTTCATTGTTCTCATTTACTGTATTATGTAAAACTTCTTGCCTTAGTCGCCACGGGTTACAATCATAATAGAAGAGTAAAATTTCATATTTAGGTATAATTTTCTATATATAAAAAAATTATAGGGTATGCGTTTCGAAATTCGAAAAAAAAATTTTTTTTTGTTTTATAAGGGACACCCTAATATACACACTTACATTAATGTATAAACATATTCAGAACAACCTTTAAAAATTTGATTACAAACACAACCTTTTCGGTGGGTAAGATATGGAATGTAGTATTTCGTACGGCAGAGAAAACGATTCTTAGAGTTACGTATGCTTCTTAGTAATATTTTAATACCTGAAAAGTACTTTTATACCTATTTTTGAACAGAAAATGTACACACCAGAATAATCATCTCTGGTTGAGTTGAAATGATTCTATATATGTGTGTGTGTGTATGTTTATCTCTTTGTCAGTCAACTATTTATTCAAGCATTGTTATCCAACATAAGTTTCATTATGAAACTTTCATATGAAAAAAAACAACAAAAAAACAACTGTTAGTAAGTAGTAAAACGAACAGCCACTTAAACAGCCACAACAACGAAGAAAATAAAGAGAAGAGTTTGTCACTGTGACTTAAAATCATAAATCAAAAAAAGCATGAAGGAAGTTAAAATGACAGAAGTTACAAAATAACGTCATAACAAGAAAAACATTTTAAAAATAATATTCAAATACATATACATAAGTACATATGTATGTATGTATGTACAAATATACATTTTGTTCAAAACATTTTCCTAAAGAGACAAAAACGTTAAGTAGAACAACCAAGAGAATATTAAAATAATTTACATTTCTACATGTTTATTGAGACTCAAAAAGAACAACATTAACAAAAAAATTAAGTTCCTTTTTTTAAGGACTCTCCACACAATTTATGCATTAAATTGAAGGTCATGCTTAAAACGGTAGAAGTGAAATATTAAAATGGAAAAACTCAACTAAGCATAATGTAAAACAAAAAAAAAATATTTGGAAAAACTGTTACAAAAAACAGCAATGAATGCCACATAATTAAAATTATAAAGCAGAGCATGAGCAAGTCATTAAGTAAGGGTAACAAGGCAGTAAGAATAATAAATGTTGTCCGTGATGCAAAAGATGAAACAAAATGCATATTAAACAAGTTGCAGTTTTTGAAATATTACAAGTAGAATTAGCCTAGTTTAAGCAAACATACATAAATTAATGCAATTATTTAAAATGGCTTTTCTTAATTATGTGTTTCAGTGCAAACACTAAGAAATTGTTCACATAAAGCAATTTACACGTTTTTATATTTTAATATATTTTAAGTGCTAGAATGAGGTAAAAATATAAAAAAGCATAGAGAAAAGAATGGACATTTTCAGACACTTAAGAGGACTTAAAAAAATATCAAAGATTTTTAGATAAGTATAAGCTTACCTTAATGTATATGTAGTTGTACGTCATTTCATTTCAGGTCAGGTATTTAATCCATATGAAAAAAGCAAGGAATTTACAGCAGACCAATTTTTCACCGCAACATTAAGTAGATAATGCATCGTTTAAAAGTTTTACCTGGCATCTATTTTTCTAATTTTTTGCCTGAAATAAAACAGTTATATGGGAAAGTCTATTTGAAATCAAATAAAGTATTATATGTCTCTAAATATCTCTGTTATATTTGATTTTTTAAATTTTAAAATATTAAAAAAAATTTCACGTATAAACAAGTCTTGCGAAAAAAGATAATTAAAATTACAAAATGGATGTTAAAGCTCATTTAATATTTTTCGATTACTTGGGGGTTTTGCACCTCCCATTCTATATCCTTTGATAAAGATCAAGGTTTTACAGTTTACTATAGAAAACTTTAAGCCATCATATTTTCATTCGAAGTTAAAGAGTAATGCCTGTAATAGTTGTCCAATCAAACCCTTGTCTTTTTATACCAACCAAAGCTGTAGATATAAGAGGTAAAAATTCTAAATTTTGAGCATATTGATAAAGTCATTTGAAATATCTGTCTATATACCGGTACAAAGAACTGTGCTTGTAAGTGATGGAACAAAGATGGAAACACGATTAAAATTGTATTTGAACAGTTAACCAGCTTAAGAATAACAAGGCAGCAAAAGCCAATGCGTTGCCAGCTGAACTGTTAAAGACTGGAGGCGATACGCTGATAAGGCGTTTGAGTCAGTGTCTAGTACAATTTTACTTAAGAAATTCATACCCAAGGATTGAACCAATAGCGTTTTTGTCCTTTGCACAAAAAAAAAGACAAGACATTATGTGCCAATTATAGAAGAATAACCATTTTTTGGCTACATTTTACTATCCAAAGAATTGTGTGAAAGATTAAAATTAAAAGTCGACGAGATAATTGGGTCATACCAATCCGGCTTAAGACCTCGACCAGATATACATACTACGCAAAATCCTTAAAAAGACCCAAGAAAGATAGGTCGATACACACCGTCTGTTTTTGGTATCACTGCGAAACTAATACGACTCTACAGTACGACTTTAGCTGATACGCAATCCTCAGTTAAGATAAGAATACCTCTGAGTCTTTCATTCCCAAGCGATGTTTTAGAAAAATGAGAGCCTTTCTTGTGATTTTTTTAATATACTCCTTAAAAAGGTAATACGAGACGAAAATGTAGATAGTACTAGCACACCATTCACAAAACAGTGTCGATGATATCGATATCATGGGGCAAACATTACGAGTAGTTACCTTAACCTTTGAAAAAGTCAGGGAAAATAAGCCAAAGTGGGTCTGGCAGTTAATACAGGTAAGACCAAGTTAAAGGTATCAACCCACAAGATGTCTAGTAGTCTTGGGCGGACAGTGGAAGTTGAAAACTACAACTTTGAAATAGTCAACGATTTTTATCTACCCGCCAGTAACAAAACAAACAACATCAGCTTTAAGACAAAAAAAACAATATTGGCGAATAATTGCTTTTTTGGACTAAGTTAGTAGTTTAAAAGCTAATCCACTTCTCGACAAGCAAAAATCACTCCCTACAAGACACTGATACTATCTGTGCTTATATATGTTTCTGAAGCATGGGCTCTTGCAAAAGCAGACAAGGCAGTGCTTAGAGTTTTTAAGAGGAAAATTTTTTAAAAAATCTATGGACAAATTAGCTTTGACTGATAAAACCGGTGTTCTCTAAACCTTGAGCTGTATAAGCTGTTTGCCCGCTTGTTGAGGACTTGAATGAAGATGCTCCAGCTATGAAGTCAATTGAATGTGAACTTAGTGACGGATCACGCAGATGGGGAAGACCAAAACTCCGATTTAAGGACCAAGTGGAGAAAGACATCTTTAAAAATGATGTCAGAATCTAAAGAAGAAGCGCAGAAGATCGAAGTACTTGGAAATCGATTCTGCGTTTGGCTAGAAAAGCAAAGACTCTGCAATAGCTTTCTAAGAAAGAAAGTATATCTCAGAAAAACATTAATTAGTTTTGGTACTTTTTTGAAATTTTAAACCCTGAGAGCTTGGTAAGGAAAATAATATGAGACCATTGTTATTGGAAGCTGAAAAAAACGGAAGGTTGCTCATTGACCAGGAGAAGTTTGGCCAAAGGACATATATTCAGGTCATAACTAGACACTTTTCGGTAAGCTCTAGGAAAAAAAGATGTGTTTGCATATAAGTATGAGGGGAAATTGGAAATAATAGAGCAAGTTGGCTCTCCACGTTCAGGATAACAGAACCTTAGGTCCAAATGTTTAAGTATGTTTCTTTCTTAATGTTTTAGGCATTTCTCTTCCTCTTTACTTAAAGTATTCAATTCGTTTTTTTAATTTTATTTTTTTGAAAAAATGCACAATGGACACAGCAGATCTCCGAGTGTTGATACATAAGAGGGCTTACTTCTTTTTCTTAGACTTCTAACACAACCTTACCTAAGTGGTTGGGTAAAATATAAAACCAAGGATAAAGCTATGTTTTGAAGGAGAAAAAAGACACAAATGTTGTGCTCGTCATTGAGTTTATTAGATAGGGCACTGGCATTGTAGAGAAGTTACTTGAGCGGTTTTTTTTTTGATTATTGATTTTTTCTTCCTTGTTGTTAGTTTTAAGACTTTTTGTTGCTTAATTTTATGCCATATTTTTGCACAGCTTTTTGAAGGGACGAAAAGTTGATCCAAGAGCTTTCAAAGTGCCATATTATGTTAGGTGTATCCCTTTTCATTATCTTTCCCAATTTTACCAAAATTGTCTCCCATATATGTCGCATTCATGTATTAGAACAAAATTTGTTCCAAAATCATTTTATATATAAATAAATAATTCCACAATTTTCGGCTTATAATGAACCATGGACCCATATTATCCTCATTTGCGGAAACATGTTTACTTGGGCACTTGTTTTATGTACGTAAAACAATCGTTTACTGTCTGAGGCTTCGTCAGTTGTCTTTTTTTATCAAGTTATAAGTTTTAAATGAAAATTGATATCGGTTCTTTTGGTTAAAATTAATACTTTTAACTATTTTAGTTTAATTTTATTGAACAAACATGTGCTTTTTTAAATTATTTTAATTTTAATAATTTGTGATTTTTTTTCTCGTTCTAGTATATCCACTTCATGATACACCATACCTGCATTACATATTTGAAATTTTCATCAATAAATTCTCACCCATAAATATCAGTTTAACCTTTTCCAAAATCGAAGATACTTACGCTTACGTGATAGTAGAAATAGTTTTCTTTTTTGCAAAAATTGAAACGTGACTTGACCATCCTACCGTTTAGCCACACATTACACAGCAATAAGCCAAAATTGCCAGACGAGACCGTTTGAGGATAGAACGAGCGAATTGGTTATAATTTATTGAATATAAAACAATTTGATTTTTGATTTGTAATCGATGACGTGTACGATAATGATAAACGAGAAAAATACGTGTAAATTTAAAATTATTATAGACTAAAAAATGTGTTAAAAATAACTAATGTAAATTTGGAAAAATCTAAGAAGCAGCATAGAATAAAAGATAACAAAATAAATTAATTAATAAAATAATGATTAAAAATTTGTTAGTTATTTGTTATGAACTTAAGAATTGTGTATACTATGCTGTAAAAAATTGCTAAATAAATAAAACTGGGTCACATAATTTGTTTTTAAATTTCTTTTTTCCTAGCAAAAACAATATGTATTTACACAAATCTTAAAATAATTGTTGTACACAAAATAAGAATAAATTTATTGCTGGCAGTTAATAATTTTTCCTAAAAACAACTTTATTAATTTGCATGCAAACATATTCGTTTGTTGCATGCTACAACACAAGAATAAATTTGATCATCCATCATCTGCCCCTAACAGATTCAAGTTAACACACACAAATATACGACGTGCATTTTAAGCAAAAAAAAACTTTTGCTCGATGCAAAAGAGAATAATTTGGGAAAATAAAATTTACAAGACTTTACCTTAAGAAATTTTGCAGCAGCAGTATTTTAAGAAAAATCAGAATATGCAAAAGAGGCTAAAATAAGCTTATAGCATAACTGATTTATTTATGCATAAGTTAACATGAATTTTAATAAGATGCAGTCAATGACTGTGCTTGCATAACTCATACTTTGTTCTGTTTGAGAAAGAAATTTTCCTTGTTTTTTTTAAGTTCTTTGAAAAGCTAAGTAAACATTAAATTAACTTTGTAAGCAAAATTATTAATATTTTTTTGAAATATCATATGTATGGTATATGATGCTTAAAAAATTTTTTAATACCAAAAATTTTAAATATATATTATCTAGCTATAAATCGTCGGTTCTTGGCAAAACGGCCCAAACTGAGGTAAAATCACTCTTTTCTTAAAAAAAAATATATAAATATTAGCTAAAAGTGAATCAAAATGATTGAAATATAAATAGATTGGTCCATATTATATATTTATTTTTTCGGAAAGAGTTAAAAAAATCACACACTGAATAGTCGGCTCTTCATTTTTTATGTTTTAATGAAAATGTCATACCATTCCCATTTTCTTAAAGATTTTTTCTTCAGCAATTAAATTTTTTGTTGAAATAGAGTTTTAAACGATTTAAAACTACTTCAACAACTGCTAAAAATAAAAGGTTAAGCCATCTCTCAAAGCTATTTTACACAACACGATCTCAAAATTAAAATTCTTTAAAACTCAAATGTGCAAGGACACATTCATCACCGCATTCAAGTGGTCATTGTGAACAGAAATAATCTTTTTTTCATTGTCTTTTTACTATTAATCGTCTTAAAACATACCATCTTTAAAAATTATGGTATTTTTTTAAATTAAAATTTTGAACTGTTTGAGTTATAAACCAAAATGTGAGCAAAATATTTACACTCGTCACAACGAACTTGCCGATATGTATGCATGTATGTGTATAAAGGGCTGACTGACTGCCTGACTAACCCTTTCATCATTGTACAGCCCAAACACGTAAAAGCTTTGGCAAGTTCACCTTATGACGTAAAAACCATTATGATAGGGGTTCGATAAATAATAATAGACAGAGGTTAAAAAAAAAGTTCAACAGGGAAATAGGTAATCTGCTATTTACCAAACTAAGTTTACTAAATAAAACTTAATTTTAAAAAGAATGGCATTCTTGATAAAATATTAACGGATCCATTAAGGTACTTTAAAAAAAATATAAGTTTATTGGCGGCACTTTTATTAAATATTGGATTTTAAGAGTTAAAAAAGTGTCGAGTTAAATTAGAAAAATAATTATAATTGTGTTCGTTAGGTTTTGAAAATATGAGTAAGTATTTGCTTCTCTTTTAAATTTTAAGCCCTAAAGGGGAGAAAAGAGACAACTATTTATTTTGTTCTTTTTGTAGCTTCTAAGCAAAAACTTTGGAGCCAAAGGTCAAATTGCGTATGGAATGTTTTAAAAGTAATAAATATATTTTGATACCTAAGGGATAGGTCTTTTGACGCAGGTTTAATCAATAAGATGACCAACATGTGTTTTATTACATTTTTGGTACTTTGTAAATGTGAATATAAATACTTCTTAGCTCGGTTTAGGCCAAAACATAACTAAGTGAACAAAACACATTTCACATTTTAAGTCCTTTTTTACTTTCGTTTGACAATATTATTTTAAAAATGTGGAATTTAAGTTTGTAGATCAAGATTGAGATCGATAAACAACTTAGTTGGCAACAAGTACTTTTTTCAAATATTGGATTTTTTTTAATATTTATATTATTTTACTGGCCAACAAATTAGGACTTTTCGAAATATACAAGAAGTAGAGAGATTCTAAGATTAAGCGTCTTCAAATCTGGTGTGAGTAGTTTTTGTTTAAAGGCTAATTCAGGTTAAATTTTAATGCCAAACTATATGCAGTAATGTTTTAACTTAGGCTTCATTTTACAAATATACATAATCACATTTCATAAAAAAAGGGTTTTTGAACCTTTTTTTCATTTAGACAAAATTTTATCTTATCTTTTATTTTTGAATAATTTTTAGAGAATCAAAAATTTTACTAACAATATTCTGAAAAGCTACCTTTAAGCTGAACACATCAGTACGATATGAATGTTTCAAGGTACTCCAAGTGACTATTAAAATTCTAACATACATAAGTCCTTTTGAGCTTGGTTATACTAACATCTTCAGTGGCCTATCTGCTTCACTATAACCATTCGATCATTTATTTAAATTTTAGATGGTTACATGTAGGCGGATCCAGCTCAAGCTTTTCGGGGGTGGTGGAATCCTAAATGAAGCACATAATTAAAAAACTAGCATCTAGGGGTGTTTTAAAATAAAAATTCAACAAAAAATTTACAATAATTATAATTACATAAAAGTCAAAAAAATAATTTACTAAATTAATATTTTATGGTTTCCGTCAATTTCAATTTTATGTCTATGCAAAATTGCTAAGTCGTTAAGCCTCTCCTCTGTCATGGTTGATCTCAGCCATTACTGACCAGCATTAGAACAAAAGTGAAGAATATTTTTCGCAAATTTAAGTAAATATCTCGCCTTGCTAGAGCAACTGTTATATTTTTTGTGCGGTCTTAATAAATCTTCCATTTTGGTTTTCAATGCAAAATTTCAGCCTTTAATTTTGGTATAAGCAATTTTTATAATTTTTTTCAAATATTATAAAATAAATATTTCTAAATTAGCAATGTTCTGAGAAAAAAGTTGAGGAATGTTGGACCAATAAAGGACGTGCTTTGAGAAATGTGTTACTAAGACTTGTAAAACAGATTCAATTAAGAAAATTAGCCCTTAACGCGGTATTATATCTCAACATCTTCAAAATAATTTTTTATTTTAAATCTCTGCTTTTCAACTAAAATTCCCATAACAATATTTTTTGCCTCTTAAAAAATAGTTTTAAATTCTGTTTGGCCTTCATTCCTTTTGATTATCGGGGTTTTTATAAGAAATTATCCTTTTTGTAAATCTATATCTTGCTTTTGTAGAATCACACTAAGTATATTATTTAGATTATGTTATCCGCAAATAAATTCGAAAGTGCTCAGAGAAGTTCTTAATAACAAGGCTTTTGAAGGCGTATCCCTATCTTTCCACTCGGGTATCTTTTCCAAAGCCTCTATTATGTGCTTTATTCTTACTGCAAATTGTAGGATTGAATCATGGCGATCTACTCGTTTTGTTTCGCATAATGAAGACAACTCCGTACCTAAATATTTAAAAAAACTACATTACGCTTAGAATAACGTTTTAAGAAAATAAATTTGCTGGTTTCTTTAAGAAACGATAGAATTTTTTGTATTATTGGTACCTTGTTGCCTTTCGATATTGAGTGGTTAAGTTTATGGGAATCAAAGCATTTATTTTACATTTTTTGCGGTTTTTTGTATTCTTTATGGCCTTATTTTCTGCAAACATCAAAAGACATCCGTCAGTTCCAATCCCTACACAAGTTTAAAAATGAAGACCAATATTTTTCAAATCTCTTAAAACTACTGATAATAGTGGGTTCGCTTTAATTGATACCTTGACCTCATCGCCAATATCATATAAGGTCTCTTCAAATGCGTCGACAAAGCCGACGAGTTCTTCTTTTTCTAACTTTTTGCTTACGCTCAAATACCCTAAAGCTAAAGAAGTTTGGATTTTTCCTGATAAATCAGTGGTTTCGTCAAAAAAAGCCCAATAGTATTTAGAGTCATAAATATTTTTTATTATAATTTCTAAAAGTAAGATTATGGAAACTTTTATTAAATTCAGTTTGAACTGTTTTCGACATGTATAAATCACTTAAAGGGAAAACTAGGAAACAGGGTCCTTAAATTTTATTTCCGGCATCTATACGGAATCGCAGAAGTGAACGAAAAATACCTTTCGAGCCTTTATTTTCGGATGTTCTCGATGTTCTAAAAAAAAACTATAGGTGAAGTGCAGATATTTGTATTTGATTTACCACCCCTATGTGCTTTAGCGCCTGTTACATGCCTCAACAACATACTTTTGCAATTTCCAGAACTGTTTAAACTAAGTTTTTAACAGATAAACAGATGTGCAAGCAAAAGCTACCTACAAAGAATCTTTTCCAGGCTTTAGTAGATTTAAATTAAATAATGAAAATTTTCATATCGGTTAGAAGTATTAAAGCTGTTATATGGGGATAAGATAATTAAGATTTTTCTGCCGATTTTATTAAAGCCAGGAGCTCTTTTAACATTTAAAGTTCCAATAGCCTAGTGATTGAAATCGCTGGCTATTGCTATTTTGTTTTGACTTGATCCTAATACTTGATTTAGACTAAATTGTATCTAATTATTTTCAAAACTTCGACTTTAAAATGCAGGGGGACTTCAAGGAACGGACGGGTAGGTTTACTGAAAAACATAATATAACAGCAATTCGTACTTAATTGCTAAAATTTGAGGTTCTACGAAGATTTGTATAATGTATGATATTCTCACCACGTATGTGGTGTTCCTATTTGCGTTGTTGGCGATAGTTTGATTAAAAAAACTTTATTGCCTTTTTCCTTGTAACCATTGCAAATTTGTGTAGTTTATATCCTTAAAATCCACTAATTTGTCAGTGGTTTTAAATTTTTTTGTTTTTAGGTTTCTAAAAAATCTAATGTTTTAAAAAAGTTTTGCTATGGAGGCATTAGGATAACTTAGGATAATACAGGACACATCCCTAACTAAATGCAAAAAGCACGTGCATAACAAGAAAAAAATTTGTTTAAATAAAAACATACACAACGCAGGCGTTACGATTGTAAGAGAGTTTTAGGAAAAAAAATTTTTAAATGTTGCTTCTACAGCAAGTTGTAGAGAAATAAAACTAAGAGAAAATTGACTTTTGAAAAATAAAAAAATAGAGGGAAATTTAAAATGTTAACGTTCACATTGTAAAGGGTATTAAATAGTTTTTTTGTTAAACTTTAAATGCTAAAGAGAAAAATCACAAATGCCATTGCAGTTTGAAAAGAGTATTTTTTAAAGACATTATTGTTATTAGTGTTAGTCCGCAACGCTGGGAAAATAGTTTTTTTTAATTACAATTGAAATAGTTGTATGCGGGCTGGATGAGAAAATGGGGTTTAATCTTACACAATCAGTTTATTTTCTGATAAAAGGTTTATGCTTTAACTAAAATGTAAAGGTAACGGTAAAAACAGGTTCATTTTTGAAGCTGATTTATAAATTTAAACAGAAAAGAAATTTGAATATTAAACAATTTTGTTCAAGCCAATTGGGTAAGAGTTAATTTTAAATAGACAAATTTTTTTTTCATATATTTTCAATTAACGCATAAATTAAAATATTTTCGATCTTAATTAAAAATTTAATTTTTCAAATTACAAAATTAACTGTTTGTAAGTTAATTATTAATTGAATGAAATGGCAAAAATAACGATAATTTACAAGCTCTCAAGAACTATAAATTTGCATAGAAATTTTGTAGTTAAACCCTTTTGATCATTCGTTTTTGTTCGTATAAAATACATTTTAAGTTAAGTAAACAAAAATTAAAACTGAACCTGGGTGCTAACATAAATAAAAGTTTAAATTTTTGATATTTAATATCTTTTTTCGTGGGAGAGTCTCAGCCTGACAAGGCGCCAGGTTCAATGCGACATTGGGTCGAAAATTTTGAATTTATTTTCGTTTTTTGTTTTGTTTTCTGTCTTAATCTTTTTTCTTTTTTTTGTTCTGTTCGGCTTTGTGTTTCTTTTGTCATTTTATGCTTAATAAGTTGAGTTTACATGACTTGATGCTCCTGCAATCATTCGTTCGAGTCGTCGTTGAAGATTTGTAAAATATAATAATAAATAATTAAATTAAATATATATAAAAAAATACCCTGCAGGAAGCCTGGGGCAAGTGTCTTCAAGCCAACAGTTTTGTCTAAAATTTTGGTGACTTTTCGGCGATATTGTCAACGAATCGTCTACATTCAAATATATGCTCTGAAAAAACTTTGTTACTTACAAACTGCCGTCGGCGTCAGCAAAGTGATAATTTGTACCTAAAGTATAGACCAAAATGGCTTAAATGTACTAGTGAGTCTCTATAGGCAATGTCTACATAAATGATCCCACAGGAACTACTAAGTCAATAGTACCAACCTTATCCGTAGTGCAGACTAGAATTAACAAAAAGTACTAGTGAGTCTCTATAGACAATGTCTACAGATATGTTCCTACAAAAATCACCCAGTCAATAGTACCAACGTCAGTAGTAGATTTGGTTAATGTCTATAGTAAATTTTATTGCTTGGGGTATAATAAGTCACTAGTACTGGTGACAAAGTCAATAGTGAATCAGTACTTAAAAATAAAGAAATATATTAACATATAAAGAAAAAGTTTAAAATATAAAATATTTTTTTTAATTTTTTGAATATTCTGAAAAAAATTTAAATTAATTTTTAGTTTGAACAAATGTAAACTGAAGTACTAGTAAACTAGAAACTGTCTTTTTAAAATTGTTTCCTAATTGAAAATTAATTAAATTTTTAGTTTGGCTTTAGTTCATATAATTTCTTTTTATTAGAAGAAATTATTATTTTCCGTTAATGTTGAAAGAAACTTTCAATTTGAAAAAAGCAGATTTTTCTACCGCTACTAGCCGAGTAGAATGCATTTTCGAAAGCAGCTACGCAATTTCATCATCAGTACTCTTTGAACGGTAGTAGTGTATATGGTTGTAAACATCACCTATTTAACTTACATGTAACAGAGAAAAGTATACGGTATCAGTGTTTTCCTTCTGTTTTTATTTTGTAAGTTAGGACGAAGTTTATTTTTCATATACACTATGCTTTTTTCCATTAAAAGTCTCTTTGGCAACACTTGACTAACGGACAAGCATTTGTCCATCTCTCAGATGGAACGAAACGCTTTTTATTATTGTATATCAACATTAACGGAAAATAATAATTTCTTCTAATAAAAAGAAATTATATGAACTAAAGCCAAACTAAAAATCAAAAATTTGTATTAAAAACAATTAGTTCAACAATAAATAAAAATTAACAATTATTTAAATTTTAATTTTAAATTTGACTTTAATATATATAGTTACGATGCAGTTTTATTTTTTTTTAGCTAAATTTGTTTAATTTATTTAAATAAAATTTTAAAAATATAAAAACTGGTTCATGTAGCCAGAATAAGAAAAAACATTAAAAATACTTATAGTTAAACATCATTATTTGTATGTATCTGTTTCAACGAAACATAGAAAAACAAATTTGTTACCCTTGCTCTCATTTTACCAAACCACACCATATTTAATTTAAGAAAACACCAATACACACTTATAACAAAAACACTAAGCTACTTATCAATACACACTAAAAGCTGAAAACACACACAAACTGGTGTTAAAAGATAAAACTTTGCAAGTGTTTGGTGTTCGTATGCAAATTTTCACTTATTTAATTTCATACATTAAAATTATGATAGATATTTGCACTTAAGTATATAATTATGTATAAAGTTAAACTATCTGAATTTGTTGATGACCTGCGGGCTTTGTAATCATTAAACAGGTACGTACATATGTACACCTTTTCTTATAATGCCTTTCTTTGGGAAAAACTCAATTTACTTACTTAAAAAACATTTTTAAGGGTATCTATTCATTTTAATATAGCGTCAAAATAAAAGTCGACTTTGAATTATAATCGGTTATAAGCTTCGAATAATCGACTTTGAAAATCGAGATTAAAATAGTTGATCGTAAAATCGAAAATCGATTTTCGGCTTTGCTTACAATTCCCTAATACATATGTACATACATTCTTGCATATGTGCACAAATGACTACTTATATAATATGCAAATACATAAGTATATATATCTATACATATGAATGTTTATTGTATGTCTATAAACAACAATTAAATTACTGTAAAACACAAAAATGCTAAAAATAAAATTTCTAAAATTAATAAAATGTTATGGTTGGCCTAAAACCCACACATAAAGATTTTATAAACATAACTGCATACATATATATATATATCGTTACACTAATATAGAAAGGCCTCAACTCATACTTTCCTATAAACCCAGATTTTCGTTTATTTTGATAAATGGTTTGCTCATACATTACAATTAGCCAAAAAAATATCAACTTAAAAAATACGAGCCAGGTCTAGAATAACGATATACTTTTACCCTTTAAACAATATCTGTCCGAAAATATACTTATTCGAGACCTAAATAATTTAATAAATAGTTCATAGTTTTGCTTCATAATCAAAAAAAGTGAACCTGTTTTTAAAGAAACGTTTCATTTCTGTTATTCTTACTATGTAAACATTTGTTAAAATTCCTACACATTTAATATGTGTTTAATTATTAATATCTTAAACATTTTACAAAAATATAAAATAGTGACCTTATATCTTAAGCACAGTTTTCCTTTGCTTACTTAGAGGGCTCCTACTTAAGCCCTTGACGACGAATGGAACACAAGCATATGCCCTTTTGTGTGCTTTCCTCATTGCATCCATGTTTATTTATTGATTTAAGCCAAATAGGTTTTGTGCAACATAAAACAATAATCAAATTTGGAACTTGTATTAAAACGTGATTCCAATGGGGCTTATAGCTGTATCAGAAGCAGAAATTTTAATTTTTTGCAGATTTCATTTTTAGTTTTCTCGGTTTTTAATTGATAAATTTTAATAAAATTCTAGAATAAAATGAAACAATGCCCTACATAAATTTCCTTATGAAAATATTTTAAACTGCTTTCATGATGCTGTCAGACGGGCTGAAAATGTAATGCAACATATGTCATCTACTTGTCGTCAAAGTTAAAAATAACGGAGACGCCTTATGAATTTTTATAGACATTTCACTAATGTGGTAGGGATGTGCGGATGTATATTACGCCCAAAAATAAAAATCTAAGACTCTTATATATGTCGATCGACTAAGAGTCCTTATCTAAGTCCATTTAACGATGTTCATATGTATAGTTTGGTATCCGGATACACTTGTAGTTTAATTTGTTACAGTTTGAAACAATATTAAATAAAACTGACATACTGACATTTTGTGGATTGTTAAAAATTAAATCGGAACTGATGATAGTCGATCCACTATTTGAAATATAAATCTTACGTTTGTTCTTTCGGAATAAACCTAATGGTCAAAATAACCTCAAAATCTACTAAGTACATCTCCTCACATTTTTGTGCAATTTTAAGATTTTATTGCCCCAATTCTTAACTAAATATTGTTGTATTCAGTCTATGACTAACAATAGACTGAATTACTTGCAAGAAAATATTTCCATCGAGACACAATAGTCTTACTTAAGCCATGAAATTAAGCTTCACTATTTGCATTCACTTTAAAAACATATTGATCCCTTTTAACTGAAAATATTTTAGAACTAAATATTCTAAAACCCTTTTTACAAAAATACATTCATACATAAACAAATTGAACATATGTTAAGCTCTAAAGGAATCATAAAAATATTCCCAATTATTTAAGATCATTATTTAATTATCTACACAGGAAAAAATACGAAAAATTAATTGTTGTTTTGATAAAGACCGTTAGGTTGGGTTAGGTAGGTAGAACAGGCGGCTGCGAAAGTGATGAAGTAATAGTTGTGCAGCCCACTTGGGTCCGTTTCATCGGTCCCTTTGTGACACCTGGGGAAGAAAAAGAACAAGAAAAATATAAATTAGGTTAGATCAAATAGAAATAAAGATAGAGAGATAGAAAGAAAGTTATCGTGTAAGGCCAGCGGGATAAAGACCGTAGTCAACAATAAAATTATATTCTATTTAAAAATGCGCCAAATTATGAAAATATGCCTTTTTAAAAACTAAACTGAAGGAAATAAATCTGATTTTAATTATTTGTAATATTAATTAAAAATTTAATTAATTAATTTTTATTTATTGTTGAACTAATTGTTTTTAATACAAATTTTTGATTTTTAGTTTGGCTTTAGTTCATATAATTTCTTTTTATTAGAAGAAATTATTATTTTCCGTTAATGTTGAAAGAAACTTTCAATTTGAAAAAAGCAGATTTTTCTACCGCTACTAGATACCGTATACTTTTCTCTGTTACATGTAAGTTAAATAGGTGATGTTTACAACCAAATACACTACTACCGTTCAAAGAGTACTGATGATGAAATTGCGTAGCTGCTTTCGAAAATGCATTCTACTCGGCTAGTAGCGGTAGAAAAATCTGCTTTTTTCAAATTGAAAGTTTCTTTCAACATTAACGGAAAATAATAATTTCTTCTAATAAAAAGAAATTATATGAACTAAAGCCAAACTAAAAATCAAAAATTAATTTAAATTATTAAAAAATACAAAGTAAATATATATTATTTTATCTTAATTTTTGAGCTTGAGATAAAAAAATGTTCTTTTTAAATTTATTTTATTAATTTTTAAACACTATAACTACAATAAACTTTAAAGATCAAATTTTTGTTTCGTTCAGAACCTTTTATATAAACGATCTTGTTTATTTGTTGTATCAGTAGTAATAAGAAAATATGCATGATACAATTGTTATTCAGCACAAAAAAAAAAAACAATTACATTACACACTCAATGCAAAACCATAAACAACAATATTTGTTTATAAGAGTAGAGTGAGTGCGCAATAGCAAAACCATACAATATCACTTACACCAAAAAGAACTAGTATGTACATGGATGTACAAGGTATATCTGCTTTTGCAATACTTTGTGTTATATTTTTGCAGGTCTTTTATGCACACACAAGAGATATACATATTTAATTTTAAAATACGATAAGTTATTTTTAGTGTACTGTGAACTGACTATTTTTTCTTTTTTAGTTGTTTAACAATTTTTCAAATCTGACTGCATTTTTAATTAACTTTCGGCGTCATGTATTACAAATTTTAAAATAATACACTAACGCTTCACATTAACACATGAGTTTTCAGTGCACATAGTTTGAAATAAATTGTGTTAATAGAATAATTCTTAAAAGTTTTAGGTAAAATCGATTTTTTGGGCTCAATAATCGATTTCAGTATAAAATCGTCAACAAAAGGGCCGATTACAAAAAATCGATTTTTTTTTTGCCAAAATCGATTTTGGACTATAATCAAAGTCGATTTACCATTCCCTAGTATGTATGTGAAATATATATTTTTGCATTTTCATTTATGGAATGCATTTCGAGCATGTTTTTTTATGTTTTTCTTGCAAATTTTAAATATGTCTTCAAATAATATAATTGTTTTGGTAGACCAGTGCTTAAAAGAGGGAATTCGCTTATGGTTAGTGGCAAATTTTGTTTAAAAACGTTTGTTATTACTTATATCTGTCTTTATTATTCTATGTCATTAAATTTTTTCGTTCTTTTCTACGTCTTGAATGGGACCAAAGGCTGCTAATGGGACCTAAGTATTCTTTGCGTAAGACGCAGGGGCATTGTTAAGCTGTGCACATATTTGTAAAACCAAAAAACAATAGTGGCCCTCAGTTCCTTAAACTATACTCATAGACTAAGAGTCACTTTAAATTAAAATTTTAAAATATTAAAATTTGCATGTCCATAGGCCTGGCTAGATGGTCATGAATATCTATTATCAAAGTAAATAAATATATTTTTAAAGGTAAAATAAGAATTTCATTTATACGTATAGCTCCTACGTGGTAGCATTTCGAACGGCGCTAGCTAGAATAATATTCAAAGTTTATTATCAGATTGAATAATGTGGGAGAAAAACTAAGAAAAAAAGATATCTGTGCCTTGTTTCTGTATTGCGTTTGTGAAGTTTTTTGGTCAAGAAATTTATAATTGTTCTGTAAAAAACTGAATAACTCACAGAAAAAAATTAATTTTGTATAATAAGGTAAAGCTTTGAGGTTTTCATTAAATTAGAATTTTACCTTAACAGATGTGAATTGTTTATTAGACCAGAAGTAACTACATAACCTCACGCGATTAAAAATTATAAAATTTAATATTTATCATCACAACAAACTGTGAATTCCTTTCAGTATCTGCTTTAAAGTAATTACAATCACACGAATATTTAATGGGCCTATACGAGTACAAACATTTTGGCAATATACGTTTATAAGTATATGTATGTGGTATTTTGCTACGATAATGTTGAATTTATTTATTTTTGTAATAGAAAATTCATAGAAACAATGCAACAAGGAGCAATAGTATGCAAGAAGTCTTAATGTTTTTTCTTCTCTTTAAAAAGACATACTATTGCTTGGAGAGGCAAGTATCTATGGTAGTTGAAAAACAATTTCAAATATGCCACAGTAATTTTCTTCTTTCTATGCTACACTTTTGACTTTCAGTAAAAAATCCTACATGTTAAATAGATATGTAAAAAAATTTCATATACGGGTATAGCTATAAAATATTAGAAAAATATATATTCTTAGCAAATCGATACGTGAATGAAAGTATTTGTTTTAGATTGAGAATAAGAAAAACTTGCAATTCCTTAAATTTTTCTTTAGAGCTTGCATTGCAATTTCTTAACTCGTAAAGGAGAGAAGGAACAAGAAGTTATTGATAAAAATGGGAAAAGAAAATATAAAATTTATTTTGAAAATTGAACATTTACAATGTCTATGAATTTAATCCTATAGAAAGTGTCTGTAAAATGTATTAAAACAATTAATTAAATAAAAGTAAAACATATACATTCAAACAAACATACATAAACATGTATATTAAAATATATAAAATAAAGGGTATTCTTTAAGTAAAATGTTAAGTTAGATGTTACAAAAACTATTAAATATTTTTCTCACGTGGATTTTAAAAAGTTTTTGTTTACAGAAATTTACTTTTATAACTATTAGTTTTTATATCGTAAAAGTATTTTTGTGAAAAAAGCTAATACTAAGGGATACTGGTAAAATTTCAATACATATAACATAAAGCAAAATGAACATATATGTAAAGTATGTAAAATCTTAAATACTTAACTAAACACTTTTTACAAATTGAAACTTGATACTTAAAAAAGATGTCAAGAAAATTTAAGCGCGTTTTGAAAATGTCAAAGCTTGCCGAATGTAGGTATGTATTTGACAGTTTGCAAATAGTATTCACATACAGAAAACAAATTTGTGAAAAACGGATTTATTTTTAAATACAAATTTTAAAAAAATATAAACTTTTTTTTAAGTAAATAATTAAACATCTTTCTACCTACCAACAACATTACCAACAAAGGCTATATACGCAAAGTTTTTTACCTCCTTTGTTAAAGTCAAAAAGTAATTTTACTTCTCACGTATGCTTACCTTGTGTAAAAGTGAAAAATGGTATCTAAAAAGCTATAAACTTGCACCAGTTAACGGCTCAACCCTAAACTCCTATGGCAGAAATGGCCAACAATGGACAAAATACAAGGGTTTGACGTAGATACCTACCCAGTAAGGGTGGATACAATATTTCTTTCAACGCCCAAATGGAAAACACCAGCCGCAAAAACGGTATCCATAAAAACAAATTTGGAGCCATCTATTTGGTCATGACCCTTATATATCAGCGGAGCTTATCTGAATTTCTTCCTTTCTATTGGTTACGGCATCCTATTGTATTGAAACTCCGCAATAAGTTAAAGATCTGCTCGCCATTCGGAGCCAAGCTACATCTATTGCCAAGCCAAAGTCTAGGGCCTCTGATTCTCGCGATACCAAAATCAGGTGTCTGGTTAAGCTTCGAAGTCAGGGCTTCCTCTAGTAGAACTTCACAAAGTAAAGGGGCTGATCTTCTTTCGTTGTTAAAGCCATTTATGGTTCCCATCTCTGTCAGGGACTGCTAATACCACTGCCTGGGACATATTATTTCTGCATACAGGCACAGAACTGACATCCACTAGCAGCTATGAGTTTTGGCAATTGTCAGACACTGGTGACCCCAGGCAAGCTGCATTGATTAAGGATTTGGATGGCAGTAAAACAACGACAGTATAATAATGCCAGAACTCGTGCCAGAACCTCATCTTTATCCAATTTTGTAATCAAATCAAGGCATCAATTATACGGAAAGTAAGAACTTTTATAGTGAGCTCTAAAAAGTGCTGAACGAATTATATCATTGGTATATCATGGGAGACCCAAACGTTCAGATCGGGTTATTGCAATTAGAAGGACGTAAAGATCGCTCGCTGGAAAAGGGAGGGGATGGCTTGTGGCTAGATTTTCAAAACCGTTCAGAAGAAGATCTTGCCAAAAGTCACCATTATTTTTAAAATACGCCCTAAAATAAGCTCGATACCTTAAACTCAGCAAGTTGAAAGGGTTAAAAAAAGACCTTAAGTAAAGTTATAGATGCTTTAACGTCAGACTATATTGGGTGTGAGGAGCTTTAACATAGTTTTTATACGAGATATATTAGGAGCGAACTATGAGACCACCAGTTGATCACTATTATGCGAAGATTTGGACATGTGTACTTAACGCGAGTGATTGTATGGTGGCTAGAGCAAATATGACCACCTGAAATTGGAAGACACAAGGTTTCTAATGAACGTAAGAAGACTATTATTTAGTATCCCAATTAGGATTATAACTGGACACTGACTAACGAGCAAATGGGAGCAGGGCATTCCAGATTATTTAAGAACATATGAGAATGAGGAAAACTTAAAACCATAGACCATGTGGTTTGCTACTGCCCAGGGCAAGTAATTGGGTAAAAGTCTTAACACAGAACTAAGCACTAATATTTTAAAGCGCAACCAGAAAAATATTATTTGATACTTCATGGTGGTCAAGCGGTTGGGGGAAGGGCAATCAAGAGGAACATTCTTGGCATTATGGGTTTGTGCAGATACTTGTAACCCCTTAAAAGAATAGTCTAAGAGCAACCTTCAGTCATACCGAAGATATCAATTCCTGAGCCGATTGCAGCATGACCATCTGTCCATCTGGCCGGGTGTCCATGTATTAGTGTGATTAAAGTACAGCTCGCAGCTTGGAAAATATCTTAATGAAATTAAGCACAGATAAGATTTCTTGCACTGCCAAAAAGATTATAGTTTGTGGTGATGATCGGTTCATTTTTTGACGAAGCTTCCATACAAATATCTTCCTAGAAATTTAATTTTGGGATATAGCTTGATCGAAAATTACTCTGTTTTTACAAAATTTAGCATATTTTTCTTACTTTTGCCACCAGATACCATACTGACCGAAAATATCATTGACCCTACTATGATTGATCTCCTAAAATGGGCATTTGGGCTTAGTGCATTGAATTTTATTTTACCTACCTACAACTTGCCACACAAACTAATATTAATGCCACCATTACACTGAATAAAAAATTATCTGTTTATCTTTAATTAAAGCCCCCATACGAATGACGTGTAAGGTAGATTATGGTCGAGCTCGAACGACTATAACATTCTTACTTTTTTTATTCCTATTGAGAACAACGTGATCTATAAGTGCGGATATATGAAGGGAGGAATTTCTTGTTATCATTCTTTATGAGCTAACAGGAAAAGAACTACTTAAGGAGAACAAAATTAAGTCCAGCGAAGTTCTACAAATGAAAAAAAGGAATAGAAAAACAGTTTGGCAAACAACTTGATATTAGTCTGTAAAACAGGTCGTTTTATACACTTGTACCAAATTGAAGAGAAGATTGTGAGATTAACAAGCAGAAAAGCATTGTTTCAGAAAAAGATTCGGATTTATTTTCGGGTGTTGTAAATATCCGCAACGCAATGCATCATAGCTGCCCTGCCACAAAGTTATGTGATTTTGGTATGAGAAAGCAGTTGCAGTTTTTTCCTCCTGTATTTCAGTCGTATATAAACTAATCTGCCATAGCAAAGTGCTTATAAACACCTTTTTCTAATATATATTTTAAGTGTTTTATTGATCTTTTATGGATCAGTCGTGAATATAGAATAATATATTTCCAAATATATACAGGAAGGTGGACAGTTAAGTTAGAAAAAAAAGTCATTCACAAAAAATCTTAGTTTAATAAAATACAATAATACTTTGATAATTTTTATCTATCGTTATCACTGGGATAAATTGCGGCAAAAAATAGTTTTATAAATATTTTTACAGATTCTTGAGTCAAAAATTTATCTACTAACCAATTCACCATCATTTAAGCTTCATCAGCTTATTCTTTTTAAACATTTAACTCTATTTTACCTGTCCTCCTTTGTTTCTTATCTCACCTGCACTGATGTAATTGAAAAGATTCTTAAATTCACATTCTCATTTAAACATGTTTCCCAGTTGTATTTTTGTTTCACTAATTTGTGGTAGCTATTGTTGTCTAGTTTGTGTACCTTTTCATCATGATTGTTTTTTAATTTCTGTTAAAATCTAGACATAAAAACTTTTTTCAAGCTTAAATTTTTTATTTGGTTTTTTTAACGAAATTTTATCATTTTAGAGAAAAAAAGACAAAAATTAATTTTTTTTTTCAATTCTAAAAAACCTAATTTTTTTCTGTTTTGAATTAAGGTTATGTTGTGTTATGTTGCTGTTTTTTAGTTGAGCATTTTCACTTAATTTTTATCCTCATGATGCTTGTGGCGGAAGTTTAGTTTAACGACGTCTGTAGTCGAAAGTGTTGTGTAGGGTCTGCGTTTAAGCAATGGTCACTTAGCGGTTTTTTCGTTTATATTTTCCTCCATTTACAAATTGTTGTCGAAATATTTATAACTATGATGCTGTATATGTGTTGCTGAGTGTGTGTGTATATGTTTGTGTATGTACAAGTAAGTGTTTAAAGTTGCATTTTAGTTTTAAGGAGCTTTGTTTTGAAAAACATGACCACATGAGAGTAGACATGAATAGATAAAATTTTGGAAACAAATGCAGAAAAAAGTTAACAAATTGTGGGTTTTAAGTGTGTAGATTTAGATGTGGTAAAGAAGATTCCTTTTAAATTGCAAAAATTAGTTCCAAAGTAGTTTCTTTTAATTTTAAGTTTTATTTTAAATAAAAATTGACTAGCTTTGGAAAAAATAAGAGAGATTTTGAAACGTAACACGGAAAGCAAAAGTATTTCAATGCAGGGTAATTACTCTAAATATGGCCGAGTATGCATTACGTTGGGTTGTAAATACTGCAGGAAAATTAGAAATAAACGGGCAAATTTTCTAGCTATTTAAGCTTTAAAAAGCAGCCAGTTAGCATGAGAAAACGAAAGTCTTTCGCGGCAGTGAAAATAAAATTGGAGAAGTGGCAGGGAGGGCAGTATCTACACCCACAGAACATATTTGGTGTATGACCCCAGGTTTTGCCTAATATTTTGCTTCATGTATAGATTGCATTGGTCATTTTCCAGATTTTTTTTTGCTGCATATTAAGTCTCCACAAAGGCTTTCTGTCCACTATCACCCCTAAGTATTTTGTATGCTCCTTTAGTTCCAGATTGCTACTATCCAATCTCGGTGTGGTCCGAGGACTAATCTTAGTCTTCTAAGTAAAAAGACCCACGGTTGCTTTTTGGAGTTCATACTCAGCTCCACTTTTCTCGCCTACTGGTTTATTCTAGCTAGCGCTGATCGTGTCCAAATTCATCATCGGAGTACACGGAAATCGCAGCGGCTCCACCCTTTAGTTCTGTAACAAGTTGACAACTAACATCCACAGAAGTGGTGAGGATTCTTCTCCAGTCCATATCCCGTTGGGATGTTTCAGTTTATGCTACGCTTTGAATGACTGATTTTGTGGCAGAATTATTAAAAGCGCCTGCAATGTCAAGGAAAGCCTCTGTTTCATATTCGCCGTAATGAAGGGCGTTTTATATCCACGAGATAACTAGGTGAAGTGCCGTCTCAACTGTTTCTTTAAAGGGTGCTGCTTGTATTACCGCCAACCAGGCTCGATGTTTTTCTTGATGTGAAAGTCGAGAATTTTTTTTTAAATCTTCAAGACAAACGAATGTAGATTGAGAGGCCTGCTACGTAGCTAAGAAAATAAGCTTCCAGTAAAAGGTCCAAAGATTCCTCACTAATCTCCGTCGACTCACCATCTTTCCTACAGATCGTGCTGGGTATAGCTGTATAGTTTTACCAGAATTCTAAACTTTTTCGCAAAACCTCTTCCATTTATTCCGCTCACCCTAGGTACGTTGCGCTTATATAATTCATCTCTGAACTCGCCCTAGCACTCCAGCTGCTCATGAATTGACCATCAGCTACTTGCTTCACCAGCGAATTTTCGAGTTACGCTTCGTTTTTGTTGAAGGACACGATGTAGAAGGTAAGCTAACAAATTATCGTAAATGAAACAATTTTTCATAAAGCGATTTCGCGTACTTAAACAGTTTGTCCATCTAGGCCCAATCGCCCATAATATTAGAACTAACACTAAGTGAGACTTATTGGTGTTCGAAGAACGTTTTGAAAGTACTCCCACTTCCGCACTGCAAAAAGTAAGGTCCAAAACATTCTCAGAAGTGGGCACTTTATAAGGCAGTGCCCCAGCTTTATTTAGAATAATCAAATTAAATTGTAATAGAAAGGAAATAAGTGCGCTACCTCTGCCCCAAATACACAATGATAGGAATTTTACAAAAATTGCGTTCGTCCGATCTCTGAATATTAAGAACGGGCTTTTGGCAGTTTTTAAAAATTTTGCCCCAAAATATGTAAACCAATAGGCCCTTGAGTTGTCATATAACGAGAAAAATGTGAGACAACCATTTGTCAATTTTTATGGAAAAAATAGGACGTGGAATCAGCAGGATGACGTGATGTTTAGTAGCAAAGGCAATAGGACGCATGAACTAGAGGAAATCGGGTCTTGGGATCCCAACTGATGTTATTACTGACACTTACTGCTTATAGCTAGGGAAACTAAATGCAGCCGGAAAGGTCTGGATTATTGTGGAATATGTGAGGGTGAGGAACACTAAAACGTACAACGAAAATTAAGCGTTATTTTGAGTTAAAGTTTGGAAAATATATTGGGCTCGTCATATAATTTGGGTGAACAGGGTCTATGATATAAGACTTTAATTTATACATATACTTCAGTTACTTTTTTTGTCTAGATTTTAGACTCTCTTTTTTTGTTGTTCGAAACAAAAGTAAACAAGGTCCTTTTGGGTATTTAAAGTAACATCTGGACTAATTGAAAAAAAACATAATTTAAATTGCGGTTGATAAATTTTGGCCCAAAGGGGAAATGTGAGGGATACCAAGGGGATAAAACTTATGAACTGTCAATTTTTTAGTACTTAAAGCAATTTTTAAATCAATAAAAATGGAGAAAAAAGTTATTTAAGTTGCGTTTGATAAGTCTTAAAAATTTGTATTTTTTTTTAATTTCCACCCTTAATGGTAAAAAGCGTTTAAAATAAAATTTTTTATTTATTAACTTTTAAGACAGTAAAGGTAAGTTAAAATTTTTATCAAAAGTTAAAAAATCGAAATAACGTTTTAAATTTTTTATATACCAAAGTTTTCCACAACTTTGTGGACATAAAGTATTTTTGCATATCTTAAAAGGGTTTTTAGTTTTTTAGGGTCTGAAATTTAAAATGAAGAACTATTAAACAACAAAAAATTTCCATTCAACTATGTATTTTGCATTTTTTAAGATTGTTATCCTGGAAATTCAATGGATACTATTTGATATCTGCAGTCAACTAATTAAACAAAAAATTACTGTTTTCAAATTATTCGTAATTTTTGCACTTTTTTAAGTTATAAATTTGGAAATAAAAAACTAAGATATATTGCCCATATTAAGGAAGAAGAAAGCTAAGTTAACAAAATGGTAACTTAATCACACTTCTAAGGCTTTTTGAGATAAAAAGTTTGCTCAGGCGACTGGGTAAACAAAAATACCAATGTGAAGGGTATATGTATATATATATATATATAACGCTCTTACTTGTTCTGCCTAAAAAGCGCACTGTACAAAAAGTTATCCTTAAAAAATTTTTAAAACACTTTTCTTAATTTTTTTCGCTTTCCCTGTTTTTGTAGTTTGTTACAATTCTTAATTTCCTAAAACGTTTTGTAGTTTTGAATTTTTTTTTGGCTTCTTGTTAAAAGTTTAACGGTCTCTTAGCACAAACTATCTACTGACCACTTCTAACGTAAAATTTAAAAAAAAACACAATGACAGGTTTGCTTACATTGTTGTTCATAAAACTATTTCATGCACGATTTTTTGCTCTACTTTAAGGTCACGTAAATATTTGCTTTATAAAAAAGTTGTAAAGCCGAGAGAACAATTTATAGGAAACCGCTTAAACAAATGAAAAATAGAAAAAATCAATAAAACAAACTAAAAACTGAATGAGAATAAAATTTTGTCCGCAAATTTTATTGACAATATGATGCACTATTATTGTGGACACAGCACCTTAGCTTTTCTTATACTACCATTTTTCTCGGGTGGCAAATAGCTTAAATTTGCTATTTTTGTGCGGGTGGTTATTTCTATTAAATAAAATTAAATTGAACTTAACTAGTAAAAATATCCTCTCAATTATCTAAGTTTAACAAAACAACTAATTCAT